>JAYMTL010000006.1:0-286535 GCA_036897445.1 Pelargonium tetragonum
CTCCTTTTGGGGCTTCAACTCTCACATAAAGTTCTTGTTTCGGCAATTCAAAAGTCGGAGAAGGTTTTTTACTAATGAATCTCCTTCTTTTTGCCACTGAACCTCCCAATCGAATTTTTTGTAACATTCATAATTATCGATTTTACAAAGATCCCATTGCATTCCGGAAGCTCGTAGCATTGGTCCTGATAAACCCCAATTTCTTGCTTCTTCTTTACCAAAAATGCCTATTCCCTCTACTCGCTCTAAAAAAAGAGGATTCCGCGTAATAAGCTTTTCATATTCAGCAAGAGGACTTTGCTAGATAAACTTTAGTTTTCAGAACTGGGAAGAGCTAGCTATCAAGAAGACTAAGGCTACCAATTAAGTAAGATCAAAAATCTCGAAAATGATAAAAGACTCTACATACATATGCAGGATACCCGAGTTTCTTTTTATCTAACCAGCTTTCTTGCTTGAAAGAGATAAAGAAACCCAGTGCCAGTGAAAAACTCGTCTATAAGCGCAGGGGAAGCGGTAGCTAACTATGTTACCTTTGTTTCAGAAAAATTCCTATGTGCCTAAAAACAAAAAGAAAGGGTACAAAAGGAACTTTAATGGCAAAAGAAGCTTGGAAAGAGAAAAGAATCGGATAATTTGAAAATAAAGGGTGTGATTTTGAGATTTATATTCTCTTACTAGTCAAGGCGAAATTCTATGCTGTTAATGGTTTCCCCCTTATCCTTCAGTGGAATTGAAAGCATAAAAAGTGTACGAAATTCCTTATTATATTAAATGAAATTGCATTTCCTAAAAGGGGGTCTTTTCGTTGACAGGATATTGATGTTGTATTCGTGTTGCTTCTTTTCAGGGGTAAATAGGAACTCCTAACAAGTAAGAAAGAAGACGAGGCAAATCCCTCCCTACTACTATAGGGAAAATCCCCTCCCACTATTATAGTAATAAAACTCCTATATCTCTACTGCACTCTATTATAATCTATATACATAACTAACTTTTTTAACTCTCTTATCATTATACATTATGGTAATACCTTACTTTCTTCTAAAACTTCAGAATACTTCACTTCCTAACAAGAAGAATACCCTAGCTACAGGTTTTTATAAGACTTCTAAGATATTGATACAGACAAGAGCTCTTCTAAAGAATACCAGTATTAAAAAGTTATGAGTAAGAGTAAGGAAGGGGGTGGTAAGTCGTAGAGTAAGCTATAGAATACAAGTCTAGCTCTAAGGAAAGAAAGGGAGTAAATAAGTCAATAGGAAAGATGTGTGCTATAAGGTTTCATGTTCTGCTTGTTTTATTCTAGGGCTGTGATAAGAGAAAAGGAGCTCGGTAGCCAGCTTCCTGCCAGTGTTATGCGACTTAAACCCTCTATTCTGTCTTAGTAGCTGTGTTAAGTTTTTTCTCAAAGTCAGGTAACGAGTAAACAGATACCTTTTGCTTGAGTCGAGCCTTTACAGAAGGACAATGTTATACAGTTTAATGAATACCCTACTTACCTACAAAGCCCACCCTCTTACCGATTGCCGACTTGTTTGCTACTCTTATTCATAACCCCCTTTCTTATTCTAAACCTATCCTTAGAGCTATAACAGAACACAGAGTACAGTAACACAGGAGTAGGTTCGAATCCTATTAGCTATATAAGGGGTCTTCGCCAGAAAATTTGGCAGGGTTTCCCTACCTTGTCCAGGAAAGCTTGATATTACAGTAGAAGAAGAGTATCTTAGCAGCCCCTAAGTTGTTGAACTAGTAAACCTATGCGCTTAATACGTCTCTTATATCTCTGGTGTCCCTTAAAAATATAGTAAGCCAGACTTCAGCATTTCTCCCCTAAGGAGGACTCTTACCTAGATTGAGTTCTCTCGGTCTCCTAGCAATACAAAATTTTAGAGCTTTTTTACAAATTGCATGTATGTATGGGCCAAAAAGCCTTTCTTTAATCTAGTTAAGTTAAAAAACCCGAATAAGGTACTGTAAGTTGCATGCTTGTAAAACTTCTATCTCATTTCTCATTTCAGTAGTCTTAGTTACTGCCTTTTTTATAGTTACTACTCCTTTAAACTTACCCGGGCGAACTCTTTACTAGATTGGTTCTTCTTTATTACTCTAAAATTCCTTATCTTTCTAAAAAGACCCGACATGAGAGTAGGAGCTAGACCTGTAGCTGTACTAAGGTTTCCTGTGCTTATTGTAGCTTACTTTAGTTATTGTATTATTATTCTGATAGCTTATAGTTTTCTATTTATAGTAGTTACTTTTATAAGTATGGTAAGAGATAGTATAATATAGTAAATAGTGTTGTTTTAATTGTATTAGTAGTTAAGGTATATCTCTCCTGTTCTCTGTGTTTCTTTTTAGGGAAGATAAGGACTTAGATATATACTGGATAGTGTCACTCTTACCGACTGGAGCGTAGCGTAGGAAGGTTATTGCAAAATAGTTTCTTGCTTATATATACTTTATTTTATAACCACCAACTTCTTATTGCTCTTTTTTCTTGACTTCTTTGTTTTATTTCCAAAAAAGCTCAGAAATAGGAATACGAAAGGAATGAAACCTTAGAACAATTAGTACAAGACAAGTACACTCTATTATAACGCTTATAACTGCAACATAGAATACTAAAACAGTAAGACAATAAGAACAATAACTAGCTACACTAGAACCAAAACCCACAGGAGTACCCTACTCTAAATCTCTATAGCTCCTGTATCCTATTAGATAGAGCGGGAGGAGAAAGCTTAATGAACATAAATCATAAAGTGTGTCTTGTATAGCCTAAGATCTATATTTTACTAAAAAAGCAGGTATAATACGTACGTAAGAAAGAATTGACACGTTAGAATCCTTTTTAGAAGACGCGTTTCCTTAACAAGTCCCGTTCAAGATTAAAAAGTTTGTGTTACAGAAAAGGTTTAAAACACGATCCACTATCGTTGGACTTTCCTGCGCAGGATAAAATATACAGAAGTAGTCTTGCTTTATATAGTTAGATATCAGTTACTTTTCAAATTTATCTAATTATCAGTTCAGTACCATGGTCGTTATTCAGAAGCCCTTCTATTTACTCACCTACTTTGGAAACTTAAACAAGATAAAGGAAGTGAGCTTACAATTTCAAGGAGAAACTCCTATTAAAGCTAGGCCACGCTATTCCCAAACTCAGTAAGATATACAAATCTTAAATTTCTTTTAAAATAGGACATCCTTATTAAATATTAAATAATGCAAAAAATGTAACTTCCCTACCAATAGACAAAAAACAAGCGCTAGATTACAGATACTAGTCAATTCTTTTGTTTCAGCTCTTACGCACCTCCAACTTCTTACCAAGTATTAATAAACGGCATGGTAGCTAGAAAAAGGGGAAGAATTCCCGAAGAATTAAGCTTCTTATACCCCGAACTATTTTATATAACCAAGAATTCTCGTGTCTTATACTTATGTACTACCCTTTTCTTTAGCCAAAACTCTCTAAGAAGTACACTAATTACGGACAGCACATTAGAGAGACCCAGAATTATCAGATAAACTTTCTAAACTCGTTCATAAACAAATAACCCAAACTTTCTTGTATCATTTAGGAAGCTTTCTCTTTTCTTTAAGTAATTAAGTTGAAATAAAAAAAGAAAAAAGATTAAAACAACTTTAAAGGGCCCGCTATCGAACAATACTAGTATCTCTTATGCCAACGCACAACTACTAAGCTAACTAGACTATACCTTTTTAAAAGCAATCTTGTTACTTAAGAGGCATACCCGTGAATTATTAAACTAAGTAGTACGAAGTAGCTTTTTCCTACCCGACGAAAGTATATACAAAACTCAAAATGGGAGTAACTTGAAGTACAACGCTTAATTAGTTGGCAGACGGGTTCCGGGATTTTTACAAAAAGGGGTCCTTGCTTTTATTAAACTCTAAAGAAAGATAATTCTTAAAGCAAGGACCCTATATTAGCTTATTAAATAATAGAGGAAAGCTTAGTTTCTGCAGGAAGCTCTGGCTGTTCCCAATAAACTATATATCCGGGGCCCCTGTAAGTTAAGGCTGTAGTTTTAGTATAAATATATCCAAATTACTTTACCCGGTATAGGGTTTATTTCCTCTTGTTTCACAATAAGACTTCTCCCAGTATCCCGATATAGGAAATGCTGACATACCCTAAACATAAACACCTTTATGAAAATATTTAAAAAGTCTTAAAACCCCCTACCTACAGGCAAGGTTTTATATAAGTTTAAGGAAGTTTCCTAATATGTTTATTAAGGTAACTCCTAAAATTCTGGTTTATGCTAGTGATAAAAGTTAAAACTTAGTTCTAACTCAAGGTTCCATCGGCATTTGAGAAATAAAGGAGTCCTTATTCCTTATAATGCAAGCTAGAGTTTAACAAAATCTATGTATACAGTTTAGGGGTCTCGGTTCAAAGAAAATAATAGTATAATACCTTTGCTAGAGATCCGGAACCCTTTTACCAATCTAAACAGAGAGTTCAGGGGCAAAAATGGGCAATAAAGCTAACCCTATATCGTATCCACTGTATGTACCAAGTTTTTGTAAATTAAGAATAGGTATAGGGCAACCCGGTAATTAAATAGAGGGAATATTAGCAGCAGTATCCCGACTTTAAAGAAGGAAAAACCCCAAGCCTTATCTTACGAGCGAGATAGAAACAAGGCTATCCTGTCAGTTTTCTAATCTTTTGAATAGCTATAATTTAGTCCTAAGCATTCCAGAATTTCTTTCTCGCAAGCTTTTGCTAAATGCAACTTCTTTTTTTAAGTTCACTCCTATATCAGTTGGGTACTCCCTAACATGGATATTACAACAGCAAGCACAGGTATATCCCCGCACTCAATTTGGTAAAGCATAGATCTCCCCAAAGTACAAAAAGTCAAAGCTCATATAAAAAAAAACTGAATTTTAATAAAAAACGATAACCAGGAGCAATTTCAAATCTTTATACATTAAACTTTAGGTAAATCTCAAAATTCCTCGTTATAAGTTATTCCGTTACTATAAAGTTAAGAATAAAGCGAGTCCTAAAACGAAAAACCTAAATGCGATTTCAACTAAGGGATTCGCTTCGCCGCATTTACTAAATAAATTGTATCATTACTTATGGTTAGCCCTTTTTGGGGTTTTAAGCTATACTGAGAGTAACCAAAAGGCTTTTTTGCGGGGATCCCCTAGGGGCGCCTTACCCTCTCTTTTATGGAAGTATATAGTGAGCTTATAAAAAAAGACTTAAGCGAATTCTTTAGACAAGACAAGAAAAAAGGTAAAGCTTATAGTGAACAAAGTATAAGATTCGAAACTTTTGGAGTTACGGTCAATAAGTAATTGCTCTATCTTCAATTCCATATTGTTATCTTAGTAGGGTTATTGTATAGGGGTGGATTTATACTTTACTTTAAGTGATTGCGTTCTTTCAAAAGTTAGGGTCTAGCTGATAAAGACATACTCAACACCTGTTTAATACTTAATTTGGATATAAAGAGGGCCCTTGACTGGAACTAAAGAATGCAAGGAGGTAAGAGTATCCCCGCAGTTTTAATACCTACATTTTAGTAATTAGACTTAGACGCCAGCTTAGTTTACCGGGTATTAGGGGAATCTAAAAAAGTGAAAATCTTTTTTTGTGCCGTTTACAGAGAACGTATTCTTTATTAGTTAAGACAGAATAACCTGCCTTTTATTTATATAGGATTTCCCACTAGTAAGTCAAAAAATATATATACAGCCAACCCAAAAGTACAAGCTTCCTTTTATCTGTATTTTATTATAGCTCCGGCTCTTAAAAGTCTAAACAGGTTAGTGCTTCAAATGTCTATATGATGTTAGCTCTTAGACGAGGAGCAACATTCTTACCTTTACAAAAGAGCACTCGACTGAATATAACCTCACAAAAGCAGGGACTTTAGATACGGGGATGTAGAGTTTAACACAACAAAAAAAGCTAAAAAGTCTTTTATATCTCTCTGATCCCGATGCTCTAGGTCTTGTATTCATAAGGGCTTCTGGTAAGAGGTCTTTAGAATTGCTCTATGGAAATACCCAGGGTATCCCTCAATCAAATATCAAGTTATAGATTATAGAGAATAGAGAAGGCTTCGCTCCTCGGAGCTCCCTTTCTCAAGTTTTTTGTATTACTCTTAAAAGTAATGGGTTTTTTGATCTACAAAATATAGGGTAATTAAATTATACAATAGGACTTTAATAAGTTTTCACCGAAACCTCCAATATGATATGAAAGAAATTCTCTATAGCATAAGATTTTGATCCAGTATACTCTAGTTTGGCTATCAGCTGTGGTCATTGCATTTAAGGCACCTCTTATCTATCAATTGAGCTCCCCTGAAATAACTGAAATTCTTTTTGTGTGTTTCTATGATTTTTGAGAAAAGGGATACCAAAAATTAGCAATTTACTAAATTTATGTTTAAAATGAAACTAAGAGTTACTCATAGGCCATCTATGGGCTTTATATATAAAATATATACCTTAAAGTTTGATTTTATAGAGTTTTCCTTCTGTTTCTTGAATCGGAAATTTCAATTGAAAGCTTTTAGGACACAATAGAGCTTTATTTTATGGACCCTTGAGCTTTTGCTCTCAAAGCGAAGGAACTTACCCAACACTCGGTTTATTTCTTTTGAGGTTTACTAACTATACTTATACTAGTAGAGTCTCGTATTTTCTGTGAAAAAGAAAAAATTTCTTATATCTGGATCCTGGGCACACTGCCACCAACGCTATATTTAAAAAATTTTACTGGTTACAAAAAGAAAAGCCTTGCTAAAAAATACATGGATAAATCCTCTATCTATAAACTAGACTCTAATCTAAATACTCCCGAAAAAAATAGAAATTTACAAGACATAAAATCTTTGAGTTGAAGCTTTTCCTTGGGTAGAATAAAGTTTTTTCACACTCACCCGCTGGGTTATCCTTTATTTTAAACTGGATTAATTATTAGAATTTGAGTGAGATCCAGTACCCTTGAGAATAAGAAAAAGACTCTGTCTAGGCCCCTCTCTATAGTCTGTTAGCCAGTGTGATAAGGACTCTCTCTCATTGTAGGTAAATCCTTGGATCTTGCTTGTTATAAATGGAATTCTCGCGTAATACTGGTGAGTTAAAAATCTATATCCTATATGAAGTGTTCTTGCTTCTTAAGGAACTTCACTGCGTTTGAAAGTACAAGCTTTTTGGCTCTGATTTTTCAAAGAATTCAATCTCTAAGGGTGTCCCTTACCTTTTTGTTGAAAGGAGTCCGCCTCTTCTAAGTTTCCCCGTAATTTTTACTACTTCAATTTCATATGGATTATTCAAACTTTATAAACAAAAGAAATTGTAAAGCCCCCTTTAATTACCCATTACTTACTCTGAACTATACGAATAGGAGCTAAAACGCTTTTTCTACAGTGAAGCTTATTAATCTTAATCACTTAGTTAGATAGAATCGCTTTTTGTTTTAGTATAATTCTCAAGTATAAGTTAAGCCTGGAATACCCCCGAAATAGAAATTTGCCTGCAGAAACCCCTAGGACAGGACTAGCTCTCTTATTTTTGCAAGAAGGGCTGGTAGAGTACCCTTGTGTATGGAGAATTCCTTTTTTATTACCTGTAAAAGCTGTCAGGAGTTAGAGAGCTTTCCATAAACGATATAACCTGCTCAAATTTCGGCTCTTTAAATTCCCTTTTTACTTACTATAAATCTATAAAGAAATTTCCTTATCATTTTCAAAGTACTGAAGAAAGGGGATTCGAACCTTTGCGTGCCGATATTAAAGGTTCCTTACCACTTGGCTATACTCCACTGCTTACTTTAAACAAACTACATTGGAGAATCTACAAGAAGATATGAATCATTTCTATAATTTCTATACTATTTTTATATTAAGTAATTAGAAATTTTTAATATACTGAATTTACTCTCGTAGTACTCATAGTAATAATTAGCTTTCTAATTTATTTGCTTATTACCTAGTTCTGCTCAATTCCAGCTGGAATTTTCCTGAGTAGAAGTTTTGACCTAAATTACACCAGTTCAAGGGAAACTCCTGATATATAAGAGAGCGAGTAAGCAAATCCAAGCAAAGGGTTAGCTTTCTTATTAAAATAAAAAACTCTAGCTTTTTATCAAGTTAAGGGGAAGGTATAAATTAAGGGTTTATAGAATTAAATAATAGTAATATTATATCCCAAGAGTTTTCTAGGTTTAGCTCACTCAAGTTTTAAAAAGAGTAGCTAATTTGCTGTTTATCTCTAAAGAATTTCTTCTTATTCCTAAAGATCAAAACGCGGGACTATGAATATTGATATGAAAACTTTTGTATAGAATGAGTTTTCTATTACCCAAATTAAAAAGATAAAGATCACAGAGTCCTAATAGAAAACTTTAGTTGTTAGTACCTGGTCAAATTGATGCTCCATTCATATAGCCGCTAAAAAAACCTTAAAAAGAAAGTTTAACTAGTATCTTCCTATCTTTTCGGGACTCGAACCCAGAACTTCTGCCTCGACGGAGCAGTGTTCTAACTGATTGAACTATACAATCCCCAGCATAATGGGAATACTCTTTTTACTCTTTGTTTTCTTAATCTCAGCGTATCCTTTACTAAACGATTTGTAGTTTATCCCTCAAATCCGTAAAGGCTGCTTAACTCGTTTCAAGAAAAAGAGTGCCTTGTAATATAAAAAAAGTAAAAAACGACTAGAGCTTAAGGAAATTCTAATAATGATTCTGTTAATTAATAAAGACGAGTCATTCCAAGGGCTTACTACAGGATCTTTTGTGAAAGGGGTCTATATAAGATAAGGAGCGCCTACTCCTTTTCAATCCTTAATTTTCAAGAAGTTCCGCTATTTGTACAACAAGGAATAAGCGGGCTCTATCCTTATCGCGGAAAACTCCCTTCAGCAAGCCAAATCTCTGGATTGAATCAAAAAACTAAAGCAATCGCTCAGCTCTTTTAAAGAGTCGTGTTAATGCTTCAACTAATATAATAAGGATAACTCTTTTTCCAAAAAGAGTTATAATCTGAAAAATTACCTGACTTGTACAAATAAAGAATTTCAAGGAAAGCGTCTTAATAGTTAGAAAGGAAGACTTTTTTGGTCTAAAATGAAACTCAAATATCACATTATAAAAACTAGGAGCTCTCGTAAGAAGGAAACACCTTTCTGCATCCTACCCGATAAGGGACCTTTCATTTGAATACTTTGACTTTCCCTTCTTTTTCAGCCCTTTACTTTATTAGATAAGGTACTTAAAAAGAAGTATCCCTTTTTAGTCTAGCTTTCGTACTTTTATAGGAATCGCTCTTGTAAATGGAGCTTTTTTAGATAGTATATATGCCCCTAGTTTGAGCATTCTTTAGTAGTTTAAGGTAAAGTAATAACCAGCCATATGCCTTCAAGTGGTTGCTTAGTTCTTATTTGTTAGGAAGATGCCTGAAATAGTGGAAGAATTAGAGTCAAAATAAGTTATCCTTCAGAGTTTAAGTAAAAGGGTAGGGTTCATGTTATTTAATTACTCAGGCGATCAAGGGCTCCTTGGGTTTTCTACTGTAACAGAGTTTATCAACTCTCTTAAGTGCTAAACAAGTTCTCATTGTTATAAATTGTTATAAAAAAAGAGAACTTGTATTTGTCTTTCTACTCTTTCTACTTAAGGCTCGAGATTCCAATCCAAAATATATAACCGAATTTGAGTTGCCCCTGATATCGAAGGGTTGCTTTTCTATACCAACAAAAAAGGAGCCGATCAAATTCTGACTACAAAGCAAAGCGACTCTTAGGCTTGATCCTGCGTAGTTTATAGTAGACTCCTGAATCTGATTAATCTGAAGTGTTACCTCAAAAATAAAAAAGTGAATTTGTATAGAGGGAAACTCTAGTTTTTTTGGAAGAGTTAACTACCTATTAAAGGGAGTTTGTACCTTTTTAGAAGTAAGAATTCTCTATAACATATATAAGGATCTCTTTCAATTCTTATTAGAAAACGTAAAAATTCTCTTTTTTATGAAGTCTTTCTCAAAAAAGAGGGGGGCTGTAAAATAGTAAAGCATAAAGTATAAAAATGGAATCAAAAAGCTTTTAAATCTTAATACTAGAAAATTGAATTGCTGGGTAGGTTTTAATATTAGTTATGGAATGAGATAGGTCTATAGGTTAGAAAAAAGAGACTCTCAGTGTGAGGTTTCCTAGATTTCCTTATACCAAAATAGACAAAGGGTTTTCTAACAAAAAGTCTGTACGCGAAATTCTAGTTTATTCCAGAGACTTCTACGAAAATTCGTTATAGCAGCTATCTAACTACCCCTTTTTCAAAGAGCGGCTACTTACTTGGGGTTCTCCGGGACTAAGAAAAGGACCAAAAGTCTTCCTTTACGTTGTTACAAAAAGCTGGAAGGAAATACCCCTAATTTGTAGGAAAACCTAAGTGCATCCTTTCTTAGTTTATCTTGATTTCAAACTTTCGAACACCCCGTAGTATCGGGAGCTACTTGTTACTGGATCAAATTAGGTATCTTATTAGTTCTATATCCAAGTCTTTCTCAGTTATATGAAATTAATAAAAAGGCCCCGTTCGTGTATCGCACTCTAGCCAAGCTGTAAGAATATGATATTAGCTTTTCTAATTTTGACTCTTTGGCCTCTTGTAGTATTTTGAACAAAAAAAGTCTTAAGGTTTATTGACACAATATAAATTCTTTTGTATCCCCAACAAGGGCAAACTGCTCTCATGATGAAAATCTTTTTATTTTAAATTTAAATAGTCCTAAAGTCATGAGTTTTATTATATGAAATAGAGGGGAATTTTTGGTTTACAAGGGGATTTAAATATTGTTAGTTACCCAATTAAAATTTAGGGGATATTCTACCGAGGAGAAATCCTAGCACCCCTTCTTAAGTTTTTGTTATTTCCGTTGAAAGGTATCCTATGTCTTATACCGGGTTGTAGTAAAAAAAGATAAAATAGGGTTACACCTGTATTAAATCTATAATATTGTTCAGAATCATAAAAATAAACGAAACCAGATGTATAATGGGGATTCCGTAAACCGGGTAATAATAGCGCTCTAAAAGAAAGATTTTAAAAGTCTTTTAGATTTTTGAGAAACTCATACCACTACTTTTGTTTACTTAGATCTGGAAAACCGGCTTACAAAGATGCTAATTAAGGGTTTTTTAGGCAAGACACTTTTGACTTTGGTTTATACTTCAGTACAAAAAACCCCGAGCTTTTTATCAAATAGCTATTTACAGGGGCGGGTTTAGTACCAAATATGTCCACTTAGAGATCTAAATCTTAGATTTTGGATCCGGGTTGCGCTGGAGTTTTGAAAAAAGTTAAGAGAGAATTTTTTTTTCTTTTACAAGATTCACTTACTCAAGAAAGACCCTACTATACTAGGTTACTGGGGGACCTCTAGGCCTTCTATAATTAACTAAACCTTTTCGTGTAGCTTACTTACAGGTTTTAAAACGAAGCTCTAATTGGGGCTCATCTCTCTTTAAAGAAATTGAACCCTTTTGATAGCTAATAGGATTAAACTAGAATTTGTTTGTCTGCTTAAAAGTTTAACCAAAAGGTTTTTGAACTCGCTTGATATACCTTATCTAAACCTCTGCGAGTTAAACTAAAAGTCCTAAAAAAGGACAAGAAATTTCTATTTAGTTACAGTTAAGTTGTCAATCTTCCATTATAAAAGCAATTTTCTAAGATTGAATTCTATTCATTTCTTTTCTAGGCAAATTGTCATACCCAGAACCTCCTTTTCTTAGCGCTAATATTGCTTCCCATCTATTCCCTTTCTTTCGGGATATGCTGTACCTGAATAAAGTAAACCAAACTGAGATTAATATGCTCCTTAATTAAGGGCTGCGTGTTAGGGATAAAATCCTTTTCATAATAAAAAGTGCTGGCAATCCTTGGGGAATATATGACCAAGCTTCTACCCTTTTCAATTAAATTAAAGAGAAAGTACTTCTAGGCTTTCCCTCTCATTTTATACAGGATTTACTGTAACCTTACTTACTACACCAAATTTGGGATAAATGTAATTTTCTATTAGGTCGTACTTTGACTTTTCTTCCCCCGTTTCGAAGCTTTGGCTCACTCTTTTTTAGAGCGGCACTCAGTTACTTGTAATAATACCTGGATAGGGGCACTATAATACAGGGTGTGTTTTAGCACTATTTGATTCTTTTGGAATTAAGGGAGTTTCCGCGAACTTTGTACAACTTTCTTTATAGGGCCCTTTTGCTTAAAGAAATTAACCAGAAAGGTATGACGGTTCTTACTTTTTCCATTCTTCGTACGTAGGATATAGCCTAGAGTCAGCTATTAATACTTATAGGATAAGTCCCCTAGAGATTTCTATAAGGATTTCCCTTGTTATAACAGTAAAAGCACTTAGGATAGGAAAGATATTCCTATAGGAACCTGCCTAGCAAAGTCTTTAAAGAAAGCTTAGAGATGAGGCTTATTTAGGGATCCTAAAGGTCGAAGAATAAAATTAGTAACATAAGGAAGCTGGAGCTCCTTTCTAGCCCGGAAATCCTCTTTAGGAACCTTCTTGTATAATATAAGAGAACCCCTTTTAGGTGAAGGATAAGGAAAAAGCGTGCCAGAGTCTTGAAATTAGTAAAAACTTTTGATTGCTTATAACATGTTTTAGATACCCAGGTAAAGCGTATCTTGTTGAGTTGAGTCTAGAAACCTAAGGTTGTTTCAGATTAGCTTTATTGTCAAACCGGTGTTCAACTTGCAAAACGCCTTCGAAGTTAAAAGCTATAGCTGAGTTGCAAAAGTAGATGTACAAAAAGTGAAATTTAATTGAGTATTATATCGCTCACCAAATTAACTTACAGAGTATATAAGTTCGATTCTAGAATTTAGGAAAGAAAGTTCTAAGTACCAAAATTGTTAGCCAAGATATATATAAAATGAAGCTCGTACTGGGCTTTTTGTGAAAAAGAAATTTTTATTTTAAGGGGCTGTTTTTCCGTATAGGAATCCGTATTATCCTTAAACTTAAACAACTGGTAATGAACTCCTTAGTTAGAAAGCCAAAGCCAGGAACGAATAGGTGTTAAGGCATTAATTTAGTTTTTAAGGAGAGGGAATCTCTATAGGTCCAGGCTGCACTAGGACTCATAAGAAAAAAATAAGAGTAAGACTAAGATACAGAATATTTTAGCTATAAAGAAGGTTAGGAATATAAAGCTACAAAGACTCAGAAAGTGTAGGTATTAAGAAGCTCTGAAGAGTGGTACAAAGGCTAAGGGATAGTTATGGGTATGAAGAAAGGGGAGAAAGCAAGTATTACAAAAACAGGTATCAAAGTAAGTCAGAAGCCTATGTTGGTCCGTGTATAAGGTATGGCTGTACTATGATTATACTATAAGGCCGCCCTTCGCTACGCTACAGTCAGGTACACCGCTATAACTATCTAAGGTTTAGATCCTCTTTATAATGATAAGAACAGAGGAGGAATATGCCTTAACTACTCTAATACAAAAACTATCTAGCTATCTAACTAAGGGAAGCCCCAACTTCTTTTCGGCAGGGCGGATATTTACTAATCAAGTCTTTTTAGTTTTATACTCTAGTGAAGAGGATAATAATGAGTACTTTTACTCTTGAGGAATTCTATTTATAATATATTCCAGGTTTTCCTTGTTAGAATGCTTCTGAGGGAAAATCCGAATAGACATTACTCTCAAGAGAAGAAATTCCTGTATAAAGTCTAAATAATAAGCGAAACCCTTAGCTGACAAACACTTCACTTTAATTTGTACCCTTTCTTAAGTTTCTTCTTGCGAGTTTTTCCGTCTTACTTATTCATTTTTGTTCGCTTGGAAGAGATTGTAACCCTTTTAAAATCGTTTACATTTCATGGTTGAGAAATTATAACACCCTTTTTGAACTCTGCGGCTTAGGACTCTCTCGAGGTATCCTATAAAAATCTGCAGTAAACCTTTTCCGTCAGGTTTCAAATTTTATTTCATTTATTCAAGTCAAATACAGTACTTTTGGAGACTAGGATAATTTTTTATTTATCCCGAATTCTAACCTTTTAAGTCAACCCCTTGCGGACTCCTAAGAGCCTGGATTTTCCACCAAAAATTTTATCTCATTGAGACCTCGAATCGAAACATTTAATCCTCTCTTTATATCTCTAATTTTACAAAATCCGGTGCTATTTCCCTCTACTTAATTCTACTCATTAATAATCCAAAATAAATCTTTCTTAAATCAAAAACGAAGGGCTTATCTCCGAGTTTCTATTTGGTATCCTAAGAGGGCCCTTATATAACTTGACGCTTGTAATTCTTTAAATAAATGAGGGGTAGCACTAGATGCAATTAGAAGTGTTCCATCTTATTTTAGTGATTTTGCGCTCTACGGTTTGGGAACAAAAATCTTTGGCTTAAGGAATTTTTTATTGTAGTATAAGTTTAGATAATCATTATAGAATAACTAGCATTAGCTTATATAAATGAAAAAAACAAAGGGGTCTAAGATTAATTATAGGGAAAAAACTCCCAGGAGGGCTCTTCCTAAAAAATCTTTTTAACTTTTATTAACTAAAAGAAAAGGTCATAATAGAGAATTCTACTGACTTCATACCTAGTAGAGTGCCTATTGCTAAATGTTCGTACAAATACGGAAAAGACTAAAAAAGTCTACTCAATTTACTAGATTTCGACTTGAGAAGGAGTAAAAACCCGTCGCATACTTCGTCCTTTTTATTAGAAAAAGCACGGGATACTGGGTAAGGTAAGTCCCCTATAATATTAGTTAGAACTCGAGAAATAATAGTCAATTTTCAAATCTAGACCCTAAAAAAGCAGAAGATAGTGAGACTTCGAAAGCGAGAGAGATAAAGTCTAAGGGATGCCGCTTTGTACACCAGATTTTCATTATGCAACTCCCCTTTTATTTTATCTAAACTAGATATGAAAAATCTTACCAGTATAGTATATAACTAAAGTTTCAAGCTTGATTTAGTACTTTTATATACTACTTCAAAAGTCAACCTCAGAGCAGTTTAAGCCCTTTATAGGGACCCTCTTTTTATTATATAATCGTCAGCTAAAGAATACCTCAGATACCCGCTGAGTGCAAGGTAACATACCACTTGTAAAATGACAGGAAATCCTTTTTTATCAGATTTAGAGAGACTAGACCTTATCGGGCTACTATACTTTTTATTAATGAAGCAGCAAGCTAGCACAAAAGAGGATTTTATAATAGGATTCCTCTTATCCATATGTAGCTTAACTTAAGTCAGGCCCTGAAACTTCTTATTTGTTGCGTTCATTCTCTAAAATTGCGTGACTCTGTTAAGAGACTCCTTTTGGATTACTTTTTTTATATTTAGAGCAACTCTGTAAATAAGTAGTACTCTTTGCTCAATTAGAATTAGTCAAGTATACAGGACAGGGTCTAGTAAGGACAATATTGAAGTCTAAGAAGTAGAAAGCACTCTCTGTTAGTTTTATGGCGGATTAGGAGCGTATCACACCCCTTTTATCCACGTTAGGTGCTCTACTCCTGGATATTTAAATAGGGTAAACTTCCGTTTTATTTTATTTTTAGTTAGGGCGCTCCTCCCTTATTGCACGAGTAAGCTTTATTCCCCTTAGTTGTTAATAGTTGAGTTCGAATAAAAGGCTACTTACTTGATTTTGCGTATAGTCTAGACCTATTGACTATTTATTTTACCTTGCACTAGATTATATATTGATTAAAAAAAGCCCTTGAATTAGAAGACTAATGCAAAAACTTAAGGGAGAAAGAGCTTCCGGGAACTGGGGTCTCGCAAGCCTACTTAAGGGGTAAAATTCTAGTTGGCTTCGTACGACACCCTGCAAATAGAAAATTCAAAAAAGAAACAGGGGCTCTAATTCTCGGAGCCGTTACGGACTGCTTATGGATTTACAATATAAGGAATCCCCGCTCAATTTCAAATTTTTCCTTTCATCAATACAAAAAGGGAAGTATAATAGCTTCGCAAGCCCGAGAATCCTTCTACTTAATGCAATACCTATGAAACTTGATTACTGAGCCGGGATTTTTTGGGACTCTTTATTACCTAACAACAAGTTTCACCGGACTTTGTGCAACCTGTCTTACTCTCTTACTTAGGAGCTATATCTGTACTCCTCTTGTTGCCCGTCTCAAGGGTATGGATATTTTTCTTTCAAAGTCTTATTTGTGCAGTTAGCTCTAGGTTTCCCCTGGTTTGTTTCTTCTAATCTAAAGGATTCGCTCTTATTCATATTGATGAATTTAAGATAGGTAAAACTTCTTTAGAAAATAGAAAGATCTTTACTTTAATAAAACTTAGAATAAAAATATATTAGAGATGTCCATTTACTGGAATGTCGGTAAGATTTACCCGTTTATAAGAATCCTACCTTAACAATATAGAGTAATAAACCCTAGCTATCAAGACCCTTAAGTAAGAAAGGGTGGTACTAAGACGGGTACAATTAATAAGAATCTTCCTGCCAAGAAGAGACAAGGGCTCATAAGAGTAACAGTAAGCGACACAGTACAAATAAAGTAAGGCTGGAGTTCTAATCCCATACTATACAAGATACTAGCTCCCTTACTTAGAAGCTATGACAGGAAAGCAGGAATTTACAATAATACATTGCCGGGAAATACAAGAGTACAAGTCCCATCACTATATACAGAAAGACACTAAAAGTAGTTTTCAAAGACCTTGAAAATTCACAGAGAAAGACTCCCATTTTGGATTTGGAATTCCTATTTACTCTGGGCTAGGGAATAAGGACACTTTCGAAATAAACTTAGAATAGTAAAGGATCCCTGGGATAGAACAGGTTAAGTTATATAGTAAGAGAACTTTACAGGGTATACCTATTTTCAGGAAAATCTTCTTTTACATAGAAACTAGTTGTTTAGCCCGAGAAATTTGAAAATATTTAACTACACAGCTGCTTTCTGAAAAAGAAAAGGGTTTCGAGCACTTCTATTATGAAACCTTTGGAATACCGGCATCTCAAATTGATTAAAAGAAAAACTTTGTGCTATAACGAGACTCGAAATCCTTAAATAGAGTATTCCTTAGAGTTTTTTGCCCGACTGTCTAAATTCTGTAAAGTACTTTCTTTTCCTAATCCGTGCCCAGAACTTCTCTATATTTTATCAACAAAGGGGTGCCTTGTAAAAAGCCTTTGAAATTCCTCTCAGCGAAAATCTTACTTAACTAACAGGAACTTTCCAGGGCGCAGTAATAGAAAGAGATTTACCTAGATCGAAGTACTTCCGCAAAAGACCTTAAGTATAAACTAAAAAGCTCTAATAAACACTAAGGCTAAAGCTAGGACTATACTAAAGACAACCAGATTTGTATTGCCCTATTTTCCTTTCTTCATACCTATCCTATAGGCTTTGATAGCTTTGGTTTTCTGCAGCCCTTGAGGAGTCTTAGTAGCTGCTATAACTTTCTTACGAGCGATACTCTTGCTATGGGTCTTCTTTTCTGTACTTGTATTGCCTGTATTCCTACTCCCTCCCTTAGCTATTGTATTACTGAGGAGTTTTAGTATATGGTATACTCTTCTTAAGGTAGATAGATCCTTAGTATTAGAGTCTTTTAGTAATGGAGATAGGAGGGAGATCGAGGAGTACCGAGCTATATAAGCATTACCCCCTAGCTAGTGTGATTGAAACCGACTTTTCTAGCTTTTTTCTCTAGGACCTATGGTGTATTCCTTAACTTATTAGTTCTTGGCAGGAGTTAATTACCGGGCGTTAAGGCTATACTCTGGAGCTACTTTCTGGACTTGAACTCGTGTAATCCCGAAATTATATACCTGGTTTAACATGAAAAATAAGGCAACTTAACTTCTAGAAGAACTTATGAGATACTATTCCACTTAATATTCCACTTAAGATCTTACTTCTATTTTTTAGTCACAGGTAAATCTGTTCTTTATTTAAGTGATTTTTTTCATTCCCCAGAATTTTAAAGGGTTTACCCTATATTGTATTGTAAGTCAAGCTTAAAGCCCTCGAAATAAAAGGACTCTACAGATAAACTCCCTTTTACTTTAAGTAGAACCTCATTATTGATCTGCTACAAAACAGGAACTCTCAAGAAAACTCTTACCAATTGATTTTGTACTCAACTCCCTACTAGATAGAAATCCCTTAGAACTTTAAAATGAAACTAACCAAAAGGAAAGATTATCCCCTTAAGTCTCTCTTCTTAATCTAAACTTATTCTACCTACTTCCCTATCTCATTAAGAAGTGTAGAAGTTATTATATTTATTACTTTACTTGTCCAGCAGTACTATAGGGTATATATATTAGCTATTAGTTATATTGTATTTTATTAAGGTTATTCATTCCTATCTGGAACTCCCTTTCTTTTTAACTCAAGGAAATTCACTACCATTGCAAAAGTCTGAGAACAAGGCTATCTTCACCGACCCCTACAAAAAATCAACCTGAAATTAGAAGTCCCCTGCGTATCTCTAGTTTATTCAAGAGGTTTGGCTTATTAAGCTAAGCTTCAAAAGGGGTTTAACATCAACTTAAAAAGACTTAAGATGGGTGTGTTTACACAAACACTTCGTGTGAATGCCGAATTCTTACTTGGATTTCCTTATGAAGAATTGCGTTAAAACGTCATATCGAGCCAAATACAAAAAGTAAGATAAAATCTCTCTATTTAAAATATACCAAAAAAGCAACGGTTATCAGTCTAAGGAGGGCTGCCTCTTTCTGCCAACACGGAATTACATTCTTACTGACTTCCGCCTTATGCTGTCATTTTTGAGATGAGACATTAAGGAATTACAAAAACCGGATAGAAAAGAAGCTAGCCATGAAACTTACACGAAATTTCTCGTTCGAGCCACTTTGTGAAAAGATTAGACTTTTAAAAGACATTTTTCTGATACGGGAGTTACCAATTCCTACAGTAGAAACAAGATCTCTTGTGTAAAGAAATTTATATGCCATGCCGTTTGAAAAGGAAAGATTATATAAGGTGTTTTTAGAATCTTTTTTTCTTTGTTAGTTAATAAAAGTGAATAAGGCCCTAGCAAAGTAGACTTGAGAATCTCATCTCCTGTAAAACGAAAACGGTTCTCCTTGAAAACTTGAATTTTCAGCTATCCTGATTCTTTCCTTCTCAAAAAGAATGGTTATCGCTTTCTTTTACTCCCGCCTTTTCAATACATTGCCCCCGAGTAGTGTCAACCTTGCAATTACAATCAAATCTAAACGATTAACCTACGAGCTAATTCTACAAAATAGGATATATTTACCTCAAGTTTTTTCTGCTCCTAAATACCCTGGAGTCTCCCAGATAAACTTTTCGAATCGAAGAAAAAGTGAAGTAAGTCAAGACTCTTAAGAAAAGAAAAAACTCAGAGTATAGAACTAAGAGAACCTGCGTGCATAACCTCAAATTAGTATTGACGTACTTTTCGTTGTCATAACTTAATGCAACTCTCTACAGCCTCTATTAAATACCATAGAGAAGTTCTAATTTATATCAAATGGAGGGCTAATTTCGAAATTATTCTGTTTAATTTGAATTACTGGAAATGCTTTGATCCGTATCCTAATTCTCTTTCAATTATAATCAAAAAGGGGAATCCTCTACACCAGTAAAACACATCTATTTCTTTTCTTTAATAAAAAAGGTATAAACGACCTCATGGTTTATAGGAATTCCTAATGCTGCCTTGAATGAAAGAAGACAACTTCTAGAAAGAACTTCTGATATAAGAAATCTCGCTTATACACTTACTTATATCTTACTTCTATTTATTAGGACTTTCTTCTTTTATAGAGTAAACGGGAAAAGGATTTCTTTATATAGTATACGTCATTTTATTCTTTTATAAGGTTTTGTAGCTCTCGCGTACATACTTATTTTAGAGTTAATTATTTTTGGTTGCATGCAGAATTCTCTATAAATTTTTAGAAGGAATACCGAGTCACTAAAGTAGTCCAAGTGAAAAACCTAGTTGCTTTGAAAGCAACTTAAGTCAAAGCATCCCTGTTCCTAAGGGATTACCTTATTAGAATCTCTACTTCTATCTCTCATAAAGGAAGTCTAGCTGCAAAGAATAAGTCTAGAACAAGTAAGTTCCTAAGAATAAAAGGAAGAAGGAGGCTAGCGATGAATATTTGTAAAGAGCTTAGGCTAAAGAGAAAGCCCTAGGGTTTCGGGATTAAGAGTTAATAACAAATACTCAATCTAGAAAACTCTATTACTACAATACTATAACAACTCTCTATAAGTTCTATACTTCTTCTATAAAACAGGCAACAATAAGACAGCTAGTAAGACTGTAGCTAACAAGGTAATGTAATTAAGGCCCGTATAAGTAAAAAGGTTACTAAACTCATAACACAAGGAAAGCTAAGAAGGCTAAGAATGAAGTGGGATACAGAATAAGAGTATAGTAAGTAAGGCTTTAGTTCTTGCGTTCCCCTGTTTCAATTGGTCTTAGTGTGAGGTTGACTATACTTATAACTACTAAATAAGTGACCCTCCTTACAGTTGGGAGGAATGATTGACTCTTCTCCCTACGCTTCCTCTGATAAGAGCAGGGGACAAGATAAATCTTGCCTTACCTTAACTTAAAGAGTTACTTTATTGTTTATTTCCTACGCCTCTAGCTAAGCAAGTGAATTCTAAAACTCCTGGGAGATTTAACAGATAGCTGTGTTTTTTCGGGGCAGCTCCCAGAATATAGGATAGGAATTAGACTTTTCAGGTATCCCTTACTCCTGGTCGAGGGCTTACTATAAACAGAACGTGTTTTTATTTAGTATCTGGAATAGAGAAAATAAGTCTAAAGGATATTAAAAAAGGACTCCAAAGGCTTAGGCAAAAACTGAGTGCCGAAACTCTTGATAAATGTTAGTGACTTTGCTACTCCTTTCTTTAGTCCTCAATAGTTATCATTATTTTATTTGAAGGAAGAGATATACTTTTCCTGAGGTTTAAGTTCTATAGGGTAAGTCCTCTAGGCGGGTATTCTAAAAAAGGGGGCTCCAAATTCCCCTAATACAGACTAAACAATGATAAACAGCATTCTAGATAGAAACCTTTAGCCTTATTAGAATGAGTATTCAGAATTTTAAGGATTTCTTGAAAGTATTAACAAGAGTTATAGACGTTTCCTTTTGCCGATCTGGTTGGTAGTCAGCCACAAGGAACTGAAGTAAATGAAAGTGAAATTGGTTATAATGTAAGTCGGTGTATACTACTCTAATGCCTTAACCTTCCTCGGGTACCCTTGGGCGTTAACAGGGACGTACTCAGGATCCTATAAGATTTTGTATCCTCTTTGCAGGATAAGATACAAGGAACAAGAGAGTAAGAACCTTAAAATACTAATTATCTATCTATATCTATAACAATTACTAGAATTTCTATAAATACTCTTACTCTAACTATGATTTATTTATACGGTATACTCCTATACTTCCTAACAGTAGGAAGACTCATAGGGCCCCTAGTCATTAAAGGAAGAAGACAAGTATCCACACCATCTTAGTTCAGGTTATAAGCTGAATAAGAGGGGTGAAGAAGAGTGTAGCATAGAATAGGGGCTTTGTGGAGGAATATAATAAACTTAAAGGTTTGGATCGACTAACAAGAATTTCATTAGGTATAAGTTAGTAGCTTTTAGGACCGACCCGGGAGTCAGAATATTCTAGTAGTAGAACTAAGATTACCTTTTACATTTAAGATAAAGTTCCTTTTTAGGCAAAAAGAAAGAAGTCTCCCTTTTAGTCCGCAGTTAAGTATTTAGGGCAGGGTAAGTTAAGAATTCTAAAAATGAAGTAAAAGAAATTGAGTCATTTCCTTTTTAAAAAAGACTTAAGGTAGGGATAGAGTAGTCATTCTCATCTCAGGTCTTTTCGGTCTATTTAAGGAACTCTCTTAATATTAATATAAGTATATAAGTGATTCTTTCCTATCAAAATAAAAAGGGCTAAAAAATCTAAGGAATTTCTATTTAGTAAGATAAAGCGAATAGAAAAAACAAAAGCTCCTATATAAGGTCGGTTAGGTAAAGTTTTCGTTAATTTTGCTAGAACTGGGTATTCCCAAGTATGCTTATGTAAGAGCAAGCAGGTCCAGAAAAATCTTAATAAGGTTAAGGGGGTTCCCCTTTTTCTTCTGGTAAAGGCCCGTAGAACTAAGCAGTTTTCTTATCTTGGAGCAAAGGTACGTTCTAGTCTTTTAAAGTAAAACATAAATAGAGCTCTTAGTAGACTGGATCGAGGTAGAAAGAACTATCATCCTTTTTCACCGATAAGGTTATCCTAAAATTGAGTGAGCTTCTACTTTATTATAGAATAAAAACTAAATAAAATACTAAGAAAGTTAAGGAGAGCTTAGAACCCCTGCAGTTAAGGCTGGGTCTTAAACTCTAGTAAATAGAAATGAAGTAAGTAGGTTGTCCCTTTTCTAGGTTTAGTAGTATAAATAAACGAGGAATTAAGTATTCCCTTTCTCCAGTTAAAAAGCAACTCAAGGAACTTATAAAAAGAGAAAGCTAAAATCTTGAGTCTAAATCGCCTCTACCGAGTCTCTAAAGAACAAAGTAAATGTAAAACAAGCGAAGTTCCTTTTCAGTTGTTAATTTGAACTTAAACAGGAAGAGTGTTAGTGCAGTAATAGTAGCCTTTCTTTATCTCTGTTTTATTAGCCTCAGTTAATAAGAGTATAAACCTGCTTCTAAAGTGGGTTTATAGGGATATAGGAACTTTAAAGGAAATCCTGAGCTTTATCGGATAGGATACTTCGGAGTTGACCTAGAATACTGGATAGAGTAGTGCTATTATGCTCTGAAAGGTTACTTTATAGAGTTCTCTTCCTTTGTTTACTGGGGTTTTTTTCAAAATCAATTAATAAGAATAATAAGAAAATCCTTTTAATGTAAATAGTCCTTAAATTCTATTGGTTAAAACGGTATAGCTCCTAAGTTTCTGGTTAAAGTTCTGAAGCTAAAACAATTTGTTTGCTGCGACTAAAGTTACAAGTTCCTGCGATAAGTTAATAAGTTACAAGAATTTTACAAGGGAAAGGGGAAGGTTTTCTTTTAGTTTTCAAAGTTTTTGAGATAGATTTTTTTAGAGTTATGTAAGCGAGCTTAACAAGATAAATCTTGCCTCCGTTTCAACTTTCCCATTCTACATAGTAACTGGGGATTTTTCTATTTCTATTTAGCAAGGGCCCACCGCTTCGTAGGGCTGAAAATCAAGCGTTTCTGAGCCTGCAAAGGGTGCTGAGTCTCTTTATGCCTGCCAGTACTGATAAACAAAAGTTATACCTTTTTATTCTCCAGTCGGGTAGGCTTTACCTTACAAAAACCCCGTTAACCTGAGAACTCTTAAAAGCCAGAATATATAATACTAATAAAAAAGAACTGCTCCTCTGGTCTAAAAAGAGTGCAAAAATTTTATGTAAGAATAACTTAGACTAGCCTAAAAACCAAGGAATAAAAAGTGAGGACACATTCAATATAAGGGTCAATCCACTCGTAGGCAAGCAAAAAGGGAATTCGAGAGTAATTTAAAGCCCAGTAAGTAGGGCTCTTTTTTGTTGTAATTTAAAGGTTTCTTCTCAAATGCGCTACCCTTTTTTTGACGGAGAATCTCAGGCCGAAAATTAACAAGGAGCTTCTCTAATGAAGAAAGCCTTGAAACCCTCTTTACTTTTTTCTTTTTATAATATACTCAGTAGGTTCAAGAATTAGAAAACATATTCTAGGGCTTTTCCTGCTAGTAGGGGGCCTTGAAAAATATTATACAAAGCAAAAAGTCAATTTTATCAGAAAGAAAAGAATAGCTGCCTATCTTGCCTGTGCCTTTCTTCTTTTTACCAGCCAGAGTATAACTGAAGTTTTATTTCTGTCAAGAAATCTCTAAAGGGACCTTTAACGGGGAATCGTAGCCAAGTGGTAAAGCAGGAGTTTGCAAAACTTACAGACATTGGTTCGAATCCAACCGATTCCTATAAATATTAAGATTGACTCATAACCTGTACTATCCATTACTTTCTTAAAATATCCTAAAATTAGAGCTGTGCTATGAGTATCCCTGTTCTGCTAGGAAACTTCCCGCCTAATTTTCTAGGCATTTTAGCTTAAAGGGATTCCCTGATTACAGTTGGAGTAGTGAATTCCTATTTGAATTACTAAGAAAATTCTAATTATAAAGACACTCTCTATTAGCTGGATTCATTTTCTATATTCCATAACTACTGTGAATAATACATCTATATTCTCCTTATACTATCTATTTTTCTATAAATACTACTATAAGTAAGAAATATGTAATAGCTACACTAACTAGCTACAGAGAGCAATTAAGTAGAGGTTAGCTCCATTAGATTATCTTCCCTAGGAAACCTCCTGAGTCTGAGTCTCTCTTATCCATTCTTTAATAATAAGGACTGGTATAGCCGTATAGCCCATAAAAGATAAAGTCTAAAGTGTAGCTGCAAAGCAAGTCCCGAAGAATTGAAGTTAAGAAGGAAAGAATAAGAAAACTAGTAAGAAAAAAACTAGAGAAGTTGAGTAAGTCAAGTTAGTTTATTTGCTGTTTTCCAGGTTTTAGATTTCGGCTTTTCGGGGTCTTGTCTTTATAGTGTATCCTGTATATTCATAGAACTATCTAGCATTAACTTTACAAAGTGACAGTCGGTAATATAGATTTATGGATGTAAATATAAGGTGAGTATCCTCCAGATAAGGGCATAGAACAAGAGAAGAGGAATTCTCCTTAAAGCCTTAAATCTTAGTTCCTCCTTAACTAATTTCTTTCGTAAGTCTTTCTCATTTAAATAAGGGAGTTGCTTTCTTGAGGTCATGCTTTTAGGATCTCATTAAACAAAATTTATAGATAATAACTTTGATGTAATCTGCACTGCTTACTTATTTCTGATGAATCTGTAAAAATGAGATTAGAATTAGTTAAGGTACAGGTTTTGTATTGATATCTTGTATTCCCTTAATTGTATGCTTATGATAAGCCCAAGTCTAGTTTTCAATAATTAAAATAAAGTAGAGTCAATCCCAATTTAAGTAAGGGGTTTATGCTTTTTCCTTGTTTTGCTGTCTTTTTAGGATATCTTATCTATTTCTTTTCCAACTTCTACTTCTAATAAAAAGACTGGTAAAGCTACAAATCCTAATTAACAGGTATGCAGAACAAACTAGGTCATCAACAAGTCATTCAAAGTATAGCTCTGTAGGAGTATGCAGAATAAGTAAGTCGAAAGAAGTAAGTCAAAGTCAGATGGGTTATCTATCTAGTGTATCTATACATATTCATTTTCCTGCATTTCCTTCCCTTCGTTACTCTCCAGTAGATGGATGTACTACTCATTTTTCTAAGGCGTATTCCTAGATTATATGATAAGAGCATAAACCAAGATAAATCTTGCCTTACTAAGTCAAAAACTATAGTAGAGGGAACCCTAAGTCCGATAATGGAGTACAGGCAGCAAGAACTTGTAGGAAGATATTCTAGTCTAACTGGGATAGACGGTAAAGGTGTTTAAGACAGAAACCAGATTCTATTTCTTTCTTTAAGGTAAGGGGAATTACTTTCTCTGAGCAAGTTTATTGGAAGCAAGGAAAGTTTAGTTTATCTTGATGAAAGCTTTCTTCCGATCCTATATTCTCTTTGTACTAGAGGAATCTCACTTTCATGTCTAAGTCTAAGCGGATAAGCAAGTAAAGGAGCAGATAATTGTAGCTACAGGATTCCCGGTTACTAAAGAGGAATGGTTTTGGGTAAATAAAGGATTAGATAAGGAAATTCCACTCTCTCCGAGTTATAAATGAAACAGCTTAAAGAGCCAAACTGCAGAACATTCTAGCTAGTATTTCTAGTTTGAGGTATCCTGGTAAATTTGATGGTTTAAGCGCTCAACTCAGAGTATGTTTATGTTTATGAAAGGTAGTAGTTAAGGGTCATTTTTCAGGGTTTTCCTATTGGGTGTGGATGGATATTTTTTTAAGATTTAAACGAAGTCAAGTTTTAGTGACAGTTTCCCTTTATTAGAACCGTTTGTTTTTCCGGAGAAAGGTTTTAGTTTTATTAAAATACGAGGAATATTGAAGTTCAAGTCTCAATGTTAAAAGGCATTTCTGGGAAATCCGGCAAGTTTTCCGAGTCAAAAGAAAGTATCCGCACATTACAAGGCAGCTAAACTGTACATTCTGAAAAGAATTAGTCACTTGTCTTATTGTTAATGTTTTCCAGTACCAGTATCTGAGAGTAAGATACTATTTCTATACAAGTATACAAGAGGATTCTCACTTCTATTCCATAGTAAGTAGAAAGATAGGTAATGAATGCGGGGAATCTAGAGGCAAGAAGCCCATAACATCATTAAGAAGGCTACAAAAAGGGGAAGGGGGTAGTACAAGGGTAAGATAGCGATACAGAGTCTAGTTCTAAGTACTAAGTCAGGTCTAGCAGTTAAGACAGGTAGAAGGGGGAAAGTAAGAAGTTAAGTCAATAAACTAAATAAAGCCAAGAATAAGAAAATGAAGAAGTTTTGTGCTCCTTTGTTTCCAATGAAAAGGAGAACTTTAAAGCTCCGGCTTTCCAGTAAAAAAGTCCTTTTTAATGCCTTTCTAGTAGTAGGATAAGGTGAAGACTAAAACACTATACCTATGTTCATATACTCTTACACCACTAGGGAATACTAAGAAAAAGAAGAGTAAGACCCTCCTAGTAGCTACAGGTAATGTAATTAAGAAGAAAAGGATCTTGTTAGGGAATAAAAGAGTAAGAGTGTAGAGTCTATCTCTTATGAATCATATAGGTATGATACAGAATATAGCTCTAATCTAAGAAGGAATGCAAGGAAGTCTACTAACTATAAATTATAAAAATGAAGAACTGGTTTGTTAGCAAAGCATTCTCATGTGTATTCGGCTATGGGTGCTACTTCCCTCGGATGTAAAGATACGATCTCTAAGTCAAACTCTAAAGCTGTACTGGATTCTCCTTTCTCAAGCCAAGGGATTCCATCTCTATCAGCCATTCACATTCACCTGTAAGCTTTTCCTCAACCAAGTACAAGGTTTTCCTCTGTAATTGCCCTAGGAATCTGCCCGTGGAGATTTAAAACAAGGAGCTATCCCTTGCATTAGAAAGAATCTAGATTTGCTATGACATAGAAATAAAATGTATGACCTCGAAATTGCCATTGAGATGAGAAATTCTTACAACAAGGCTAGCTTTTAGTTAGAATATTAGCTTTTAACTATACCTACTTGTTAATTTCCAATCACAACACAGATAGGCCTTTTCCAGGGGTTTTCGCCGTGAGTCAAAACCCACCTTATTGCCTTTAATTAGGTTGAATGTACTTATTCTCCTTTAACTAGGGGAAGTACTTTCGTTTTCTATCCTACTTGAAACTTCTTCTATCGACTGTACCTATCAATACAGGTTAAATTGCTTGCCCTTCTTTGCAAGCTTTCATTAATACACCTTCTTTCACTAGCAACGAATACTGAATACAACTTCCCTTTCCAACAGCATTGATAGCTACACAGTCTTTCACCTTCGATACATTGGCCAACTGTCCACGAGCAACACAGCATTCCCAACTTCCTTAGGATCGATCGTAGATGGATTCGACAGTACAGTGGACGTTACCATTAATACACTAAGCTCGTTAGGACCTAGGATGGCTAGCAAGAATAAAGGGTTGCATTTATGCTTAGACTCTACACTTCGACAGCATTCTCAACTTTGGCCTACTTAGCTCTTATATAAGTATGTATAGTATGGGTTTGAGCTCATGGCTTACCCTGTAGGATTCCAATTCAAGTTAGAAAGTAACAAGGAATTCCTTTAGTATGGTTTTTATAGTTCCGCTTGCTTACACTAAAAGGGATGTAGTAAAAAGGAGTCGCTGTTTTCTTCTTATTATTCTATCTAGTTACGACAGAGAAAGCAAATCCCCTTTGACTTTACTTGTTTCTTACTTTTCAATCTAGTTAACATTCTTTGGATCTAGGTTAAGGAAGGGGTTAGTATTATATAATACTACAGCTCTGTAAAGTCTTTTTTAGTTATTAAGGAAGATGATTCTATAACATTTTTCGAAACTATTTACTTGAAATGTATAATTTAGTAGGATATGAGTAGTGCCTTAAAGGGTGCTTTATAGCGTCTCAGGGTAGGTGTTTCTCCTAATAGGAATTGCCTTTAGTTCCAGACCTGTTCCACCCATCTATATCATAAGGAATTGAAACAATCTAGTAATCCAAATCCCGGGAATAGCTATCTTACTAAAAAACTTTTAGGAAAGCTCATTGACAGATATCCATGTTTTTTTGGTTGGTAAAATAATATGGCCTTAACGACCGTTAATAAACTTCTTAGGTGTATTGAGTACAGGGTTTTTGTATATAATTAATATAAACACTCTCCAAGTCCAAGTAAGAGCTCTAAAGCTTATAGGCTTCCTATTCTCGGTTAAAGTGAATTAGTTTCCGATAAAGGCATTCAGTAGAGTCCTTTCGTAAGTACAACACAAGTTTTGACTAAATGGAGAGAGAATAACTCCAGGTTATAAAGTTTGTAAAGCTGTCTCTGTTTTGTGTATTGCGCGTAATTAAAGTAGAATCCTAACAAAAAAGAGGAGTTGAAAGAGATAAACAAATTAACAAGGAGGTTTTCCTTGATTGGAGCCAGGTTACTATTAATATTAAAGCCATCTTTGAGATATCTGAACTTCGTTTACTTCATTCCTAGAGAATTCTACCCTAGAAAAGGAGGGGAACTCTAAGAAATTAACCTCATTAAGCTGTCTCACCTGTTTATTTGCCAAAGCCGGCCTTTCCAACACATTGTCTTTTTTTTGACTTTCCTAAAAGTTCAATATAGTTTTCCATAACGAAGGCCCCTATAGGTCAGGATTTTTGTTCATTTAAGGGTTTAGTTTCTGTCTAAACTTGTATAGTGGCACTAGGACTAGTTCCTCTTTTCAAGAACTATGAGAGAACCCGTAAAGGCAGGCTTTCACTCTGCACTTTCGAAAAGATAGAATTCCACTAGCATCGCAACTCGTAGTATAAAATTTTCTTTATCTTACTTCTCAGATCCTAGAATTTTTGTAATTGATTAAGGAATCCCATCAATATATCTATTCAGAACAGTTATGTCATACATTCCCCCGACGCCATATCAGGAGTCTTCCAGGATCCTCTTTGTTTATATATTTATCCCGAAGTTGTTCCTTTGCTAAGGAAAAAAGGGGCTTAAAAACTCTTGGTTTCTAAATTTAGGCTCAAAAAAATTTTCACAAGGTTTACGTACTTGTGTGGGCCTCCGAATTATTACTACAACAAATCTAAATGAAATAGGTTTAAAAAGTACAACAGTTAAAAGCCGAAGAGTCAAACCCAAAAAAGAAACTAGAGTTAGTATAATATTGCCAACGTATCTCGAAGTTTTCTAAGCTAACCCCGGGAACCCTTGGATACTTCTTTTAACTAAATTTTAAAGAACGCGTTTCTGACCAAGTCTTTCTTGAATGGACCCAGTACTTGCAGGACTGCTTGGTAATGAGTAGAGTTATTACTTGCTATTCTAACTAACACTATTTAAAAAGCGAATCGACCTTGTATTTAGGTTTAGTAAGTACTTTCTTTAGAAAAATGTATTAGGGTTAAAAGAGAAAGCTCTAATCAGGCCTATTTCTTTTTTTTCAAGGGCACCTAGTACCCTAAATATCCTAGACTTCGTAGTTATCGTTTAATCTTCAGACTCGCAAATTTCTTTTATTTATATAGACTTTATTCTTAAACTTACTCGGGAGTTGCTTGTCTTTTCTGAGGTATTTTGGTGGTTTAGTACATTCCAGGCTGGGTTTCAGATAGTCGGAACACAAATAAAACCAAGACTAATAGGGATCTAAATATAGGAGGAGCTGCTTAGGAAAAACCTTCTAAGGCACATAAGGGAATCTACGTAATACAGAGCATCGGTTCTCAAGTTCAAAAAATTCCGCGGCACTTGAAAATGAGTCTAAAACAGCAAGACCCCTGTCACTCCCAGATGTAAGTTTGCAGGAATTTAGAGTCCATTCGTCCAAGCTTGTGTGCCCCTCTACTTCAATATGGATTCTTTTGGTATAAGGTATACGTGAGGAAGTTCTCTATAGCTATAAGTAAGGGGAACCCCTAAAAGAAGAAAGAACCTATTGAAAGTGATGCTCCGGTAAGTAGTCACTCGATTCACATTAGAAGGTAGGAAAAGCACCAGACTACTAAAGGAAAGAGATACTTGTTTTACTGTCGTTGGAACAGCGAACTCAGCAAGAATATCCTTTTGTGTAGTACTTAATAGAAACTATAATAAAGGATCCTGGAATCTTTAAAAACTTCTTGTACATAAGGAAACTGTATAAAAACTGGGCTTTTCTAGAGCCGCTCACGGTAAAAATACAGAACAACAAAGTCCTTTATTATTCTTTAAACTTGTTTTAGAAATTTGTTCTGTTCTATAAGTTCTATAAGGAATTTACCTTATTTATTAGCTTTCAGTTCCTTAAGATTTCCTTGTTACTAAAAAGCTCCTAAAGTTGTTAAGGCAAGATTTATCTTGTGCTTCTGCTCTTATCGTAAAAGAAGATACGAACCCAAGTTGTATAAGAGTAAAATCATTGCTACCGACTGAAATTTTGCGAAGGAGTATAGTATTAGTACAGTGAAACCCCTACACTAACGCCAAGAGGAAAAGTTACGGGGGTTTATCGGGGAGTCATGGACAACCTTGGTTTTTCAGCTTCCCTTATTCTGAGAGTAGACAAAACTAAGAGTTCTCACTACCTTTATTTAGGAGTCTTTTAGTTTAGTTATAAAGAATCCCTTTGTTTGATAATTCAACTTTCTAGTCTTTTCTTTTGAAGCAATACCTTGCTTTTTTGACTTATATACCGGGTGCCCTTAAAAAGGGACTACTCTCTTTTTATACTTTATACTCTGAACTTCAAAACGCATTCATAAATTTGTCAACTTTGACAAAAGTAAAGGCTATTTTAGAATCTAGTAGAGGAATACAATATCTTTCCTAGTTGTAAATAGCTCTCAAAATAGCTAAAGCAAAAAAAGCAGGCTACCCAGCAGGAAAAACTATAAGTAACATTGCGGTTGAATAAAAAGAGATTCATAGGTTCAAATCTCCTGTAGTTAAACTAAACAGAAAGCTTCATGTACAATAAAGAACTATCTTTCGCACGAATTAATCAATAAAAAGTACCCTTTAGTAATCTTTAAGTATTACTGTAGTTAAAAAAACAAAAAATTAGAGTTTACCAAACCCCAGCCCTGCCATAGGTTTCCTCTAGTCATATGAAATTCCTTTTTATGTTACGGGGTTTTTTATATTTTTTATATTCAATAAGGGTTACTGCCCTCTCTCTCCGACCAAGAAAGGACTTTAACACTTTTAAATATCCGATAAAGGGTCCCTCTTGCTTTTTGTCTTACTGTCCATTTCTATTAGCTTGCCGAATTTTCCTTAATAGAGTCCTTCTCGAGCACTGCTATACCCGATTTTAAGGCTTTGTGCACTCGTTTTATCTTTATACGTTATATACTAGATATACTAGGCTTTTTTGAGTTCAATTTCGGAATGTCTATTCCAAAAAGAGAATTCCTAAGTGGCAGCTTCTTTTAGAAAAACACTTTAAATTACATGGAAGAGTCTTATTATTAATTAAGCACAGGAGCTTCTAAACTTGTAAAAAAGTAAGAAATCCAGTTAGAAAATACAAACTATACTTAACCCCTTAACCGCAAAGGAAACCCCTTAGGTAAATTGTACTCTCACTTCCTCTTATTCACTAAAGACTTTTAATTAAAAACTCCTATGTGGGCGGGCTCTTTTAATTGAGGAGTTTCAAACGTTCTTGTTCCTTGGGTTGGGCGCTTTTCTATTTTACGAGAGTATAATGAAAGATATTTTGTAATAGAAGCTTTCTAACCATAAGTTAGATAAAGAGTTTGCTTTGAAACTACAGAAAGGGGGTGCATATCAGGATTAGGTTTGTAATTTTAGCAGTAATGCAAAATTTGCCTTTTATTTCTAGAAAAAAGAAAGAATTCGAATTCAGTTACAAAAAACTTAATAAACTACAATCCGAAAGCAATAAGATGGTAGTATTGCAGTATTAAGTCTTTATAAAAAAAGGATATTCCGCTATACCTAGCTCCAAAAGAGCTTTATATGTTTTGTTTTTATCTCCGCCCTAACCTCACCGCCCTTAAGGGCACTCAAGTCTATTTTTTTGTTTAAACCGCCTCCTTGTTTGGATAACTTATGAATAATTAGTATAATTGTCGTGATAAAAGAATCCAATAAAGATCGCTAGATTCTAATTATTTATAATTATATTACTGAAATAAAGTAGAAAAATTTCTTGACCTCTTATGATTATGTATCGGTAAAGATTTTTTCTAAAGTCTCTCTTGGCTTATGTTAAAGCAGCGGATATGCTATAAATTAAGTGTTGCAACTTAAGTAATAAGACTCATTTTATGCAATATAAAGTGTGAAAGCGCTATGAGGGCCGTTATATATACCCTTAATGCAAAACTTACCCCTTTGAAATGAAAGTAGATAGCCACTCCTTTTTTAAGACAATTACTAGAGAATAACGTAAATAATATAATAGAGATAAGAGCTTTTCTATGGTAAATAAGGACATACATATATAATTTTACCCTTATGTTTTGCTAAAAGTAGTGCTCACTTGTTTGCAGAGGTGCCGTACTCGCGCTTTAGGATAGAAGAAGCATGCTCGATCGCTAGATTCCATATATTTATAGCATTATTTGTTTAAGAAACCCCTCCCTTTTTACCCTTCTGGGCTAGAGGATTCCTGGCTAAAAAAAAGCTAACCGAAAAGAGAAACTCGCTTCTTAAGAAAATGACATGTGCTACCTTCACTTTAATTACTATTTTACGGCAAAGACTTTTAAAAGGAGACTCCGAAAAGGGAATACACTCTTTTTGAGTTGCTTCGTATCGCGCGAGGCCTGGTAGGAAGCTTTGAAAGGGTTAATTCCTATGTTGTCAGTTGTTCCTTTCCTGTGGCCAAAAGTCAAAGAAAATCCTAGGGAAAGCTCATTGCCAGATAGCCTTCCAGTTCATACAGTAGCTCCAAAGTATAAGGAAATAACAACCGGTAATGAGCTTAGGTATTGAGGACAGGTTAGTTAAGTTCTTTTTGAATTCTAATTCCCAAGTAATACAAGTATAAATAAAGCTAGAGGCCGACGAGTAAGCCCGAACAACAAAAGATTACTTAGCTAAGGGAAATGCTTCTTTAAAAGGAGTTTTCCTCATGTTCAATGTTATGGTTGAGTATACAGGGGGCCGTAAAAAGAAAGGGGTAGGATCGGGCTGACAGCAGGGTTTAGAATTCCTGTATATAAACTACTACAATAAAATAAGAAAATAGAATTGTTTACCTATAGTATAAAACCCCAAACAGAAACTGTAGAGCCAAGTTATTTTCATGAATTAGAGCTTTTATGGGGTTGAGTCGTTTTGTCATTTTTTTAATGGGTTTTGAAAGGTGTCTTTCTCTTTACCGGAGTGCCCAATTCCTAGAGGAGAGTTTTAGGGATGATTTTGATGTTAAAAAGTTTCTTTTATATACAAAGGGATGAAAAAGCACAAATTGTACTTTTCGCTTCTTTTTCTTTTTAAGTCTTAAGTCGTGAATAAAATAACAAAAAGGGAGAGAAAAAGGGAAACTTATAACATCCTAGGTCCATAAAACCCTGTTGCGGAAAGGCGAGTACTTTATAATTAAATTAAGGCTCAGTTTTAGCCAGTTCCCCTAAGTTACTAAGAGACCTTCTTAGTTTAAGAGCCTCAAGTTTTTTTATACTTTTCGTAGAGTAGGGCGCCTTGGAATTGAAACCCGTTATCCTTGAGTAGGAACCCGAAAGAAAAGCTTAGCTAAGGGAAAAGGGGGCCTAAAGCCCTAAGAATAATCTTATTCTGAGATTCTCGTAACAGACCTAAATGAAGTAGGAGCCGTCACTGCATTTCCCTAGGCTTTCTTTTTAAGGTATAATATTTTGCTTTGAGTCTTAAGTTAAGAGGGTTGTTAAGTGAGGGGAGGGGTTGCACTTCGAAGGGTATAAGGAATCCTGGTGGTCATTTTAACAAAGTCTTTTTCTTAAACTCGATACTAGGTACTTGTTTTTAATTTGACCTGTTCTGTCTGCACTTTGCTTTTTTGTATTAGTAAAAGCAACTTCCCTTAATAAGGACTCCTCTTCTTATAACCTTATACCTATTGTAGCTTTAATATTACGTGTTTTGATAGCACTTATACTTACGAACCCTTGTTTTAGTAGCTAAATTTGCTTTCTGTATTCCTTACTACCAATGCATACCTTGTTTCCCTTATTCTGCTTACTAGTTTTCTTATGCCTACTAACTAGACCTTTCTGCTGAGCTATAATACCTCCCTTTGTAGCCCAACTCTCTAGCACTCCCTTAGGATTAAAAACTAGACTCTTATTCTGTATCTTACTCAGAGCTACATCTTAATAACTATATATATATATCCTCTTTGTCTTTCTATTCCTTAAGTGCTTCCTAATTAGAAAGAAAAAGAAGCAGTGTTGTGTTTCATTAAAATAGAGTCCTTTTCATCTTCATCTATATACATACACTAAATAGGGATTGCACTCAGGGTTGAACCGAACTTAATGCTGTTTAACAAGTCTTAGAAGGGCCTCTTAACTCTAAAATCTTGTGTACTTCCTTTTACTGGAGTTAATGTATAATTCCAATATACCTGTTTTAAACAAAAGCATATGGCTAAGCGATATAATAAGTACCATAGTACTCCTGTGCTAAACACTAAATAGTTATATATAGTACAAAGGGTTAGACCCCTGTTTATCGGGGAATTCTTTCCATAGAGTTTGCCTTTTTGAAAAAGATAATTTAAGCAACTCTACATCAGTGTAACGGACATTCCACAAGATTTATTAGGACTTTTCTATTCTCGAACTGAGGAAAATCTCCGTCGTCTTAATAAACATTGGGAGTTGTTGCTCAAATCAGGACCAGCTCTCTTTAAAATTTTCTTTTTTGTAATAAAAAAAGACTCTTTCACGAATAAAATAGAAATAAGATTTTTATCTTTTTCAACCGATGTGTATAAATACGTACCCTTTTACCGGCACAGAAATTCGCTTTACCTTTCTTCTACTAGGAATTGCTCACCCCTATACCGAAAAGGGATCAAAATCTGCACAACTTTTCAAATCTCGTTTTCAGAAATTACAGAGTTAAGGGATAGATATTAAAAAGAATTACACCACCTTCTGTTTTATCAATAAGAGCCCCTTTTGGAGTCAAAACTCACTTCATGAAGAAATAAGGTACTAGAGTTCAAAACAAGGAAGGGCTGTAACTAAAAAAGAAGGCTTGCTTTAAACCGAATATAGGATCTTCTAGTATAATTTGATACGACTTCACGGAATAATTAAAGAAGGGGTTATCCTTTTTTCAGAAACGCATTGTATGTCCTTTTTTGTGCTTTATAACAGGACCCTGTATCTATCCACATTTTTGGTTTAAAATTCCTTTTTTTATTAAGATCTTTTCCGAGATTCCTTTTTAAGAAATTAAACAAAGGTAGCTAGGCCCATAAAGGAAAGTAAGAGCTTACTTATGGAAATTGTCCAAGTGAAGAACAGCGACGATTTTACGGAAATTTCTTCTTTTAGTAGAACTCAAGCGTTAACACAAGGAAGCCGGTCAAAAACTTAACTATAAATACTTAGTAAATACTCTATATTCGGATACTGGAACTACATTTTCAAAAAGCCCCAAGAAAGAACAAGGAATAATCTTGTACTAGAAGACCTAATTCTTTTAGAGTAAAAGGTAAAACTTAAAGACATCAAGCGTTATAATTAAGTAAACTGAAGTTGGTTAACTCTTTCTAAAATGGAATATCCCTACTCGGTTAGCACGAAAGCTTGGGAATTGAATAAAAAGGACTTACTCTAAGTATTGGCGTAAACTAAATCAAAAGTTCGTTTTTTAGAAAACTTAGCTAATATGAACGTTTACAGACACTTTATTTTGCCCCCTTTTCGACAGGAATTCAAAATTTGTACGATGACTCGGAATTTAAGCGCTTTTAGTTAACAACGGATCCTTTTAAATTCTGGAACTCTATTATCATCCAAAGTGTTTTGGTTTACTCTGAGTCCAGTCGAATATGAGGTAAACTCTCATAAAAAATGAACTGAAAGCAATCTATAATCCCAAGCCAAGCTCTTGCCCGCCGGTATTTATGAGCTTTTGTTAACTTCTGGGTTAAACACCCTTATAAAAACCCTAGGGGGCTAGGCATAAATGAATAAGCGTGCTTTTCCTTACTTAATGGGGGTTTTGCAAATAAAGTCAAGTTCCTTTTTGTGTACTCTACCATAAGGAGATTCTAGCAATTGGGTAGTCTATCTTGAGAAATTTTCTATTATGTTATATAGTTTTTCTCTTTTAGTCTTAGTCTGTTAATTAAGTATTCTATTGCTTCCATATTATACTGGTTATGATGTGTTGAAAAAAACCTTACTATCTCTTTTTAACAGGGGTACCTCCTCGGTTTCTAATATCGGGTACTGAAATTAAGGTTAGTTCCTTTAGCTAGAACTAGAAGCGGGTCAGTCTCAAAACTTAGGTTGATCTGGCATTGAAAAGTACTTTACACGAATATAGTCAATTTGTATCAGGGTTTTTATCTTACATTCTTATACAAGGAGGACTTACTATGCTGTGGGAGTTCACGGTTAAAGAGGAATCTCCTAGGAAGAGTTCCGTATAGAGAGTATAAACATCAAAACGAATACCTAGTTGTAAAAGGTCTATACAAGAGATAAGGCAGGGAAATCTCAGAAGTCTTACTCGCCTAAAAAAGAAAGATCTAATTATTTAGCCTCAAAAGTTTAATAAAAGGAAGACTTTTTAGACAGCTACCCGATACTGAGGTACGGAGCTTCCTCGGATAAGAAGATCCTAAGGAGAGTCCGCCTTGACAATTTAAGGAGGTTTCAATATACTTTACAACTAGGAGAATTATATCAATTACATACTTTCTAAAGCCCACTTTCCTATCCGGAGTTTAGCTCCCTCATTTGAGTTCAAGTTTATGCCCAGCAGCTTTTTCAGTATAAAGAAAAGCTTGCTTTGTGACAAGAGTCTTAAGTGCAGTTTCTCTTTTTATAGGGTTTTGTTAGAATCCTTTGACTGTGTGCAATATCCATGGGTTACGTATAAGCATACTCATTTAACCAGCAGTCCCTCTTAATTTGCTGTATTTCGTTGTCCGGAATAAAACTCAAATATTATTTGTTAGATACTCCCCTTTATAGGGTGCGTAACAAAATAAAATAGAGTAATATTGGTATGGAATCCTTGAAAAACCCTTTTTGAAAATACTAAAAGACTAAAGCTAAGGGGGTGAGGTGTACTACTTGTAATGGGATACCCTTAAAATATTTAAAAAGTTACGGTATTCTGCGGGGGATTAGAATAACCCACCCTTAAAAAGATGAGAGCATTTAACTACGAAAGAGTTCTAATTCAAACTAATGACCTTATAGAGACAGGAATGCTGCGTGCTGAAATCAGATCCTTCTTATAAGTTCTATAAAAGGAAGACTGCTTTCTCATCTGATAGAAAAGAAGAGTTGATATTACTGTCATTATGAGTAAGAAGCGCCAGAGAAGGAGTCCCCTTGTATCGTCGGTAGCAAAGCTATGAACTGAAGCTAACAACCCAGATCTTATTGAAAAAGTTCCTAGAACACAACACAGAAAAGTCAGAATACTCAGAAAGTAAGTCCAAGACTGAAGCATAGGTCTACTAACTGAATGTATAAGAGCTGTGACTAATACCCAGGGTATAAAGGAAGCGTTTTCTACCGGGTCCCAAAACCACCAACCGCCCCAGCCTAATTCATGATAAGCCCACCAACTTCCTAATAAGATACCCACGGTTAAAAAGCACCAACAAGTCAAGATCCAAATACGAAGAACTTCCTGATCATCTCTTTTTGTATTCACACCGGCAGTCCAAGAAAGGTGAGAATTAGGCCTTTGTATTGGGATTTTTGGATAGTATAAAGCTAGAATTCCCTTTATCATTTTCGAGATACATAAGGCAAAGATTATAGCACTGGCAACGTCTCCAGCAAAGAGGCAAGGAGGATGTATAGCTAATATGGGATCCTGTAGAACAGGATTTAATTCTGCCAGCGGTTCAGTACAAACAAAGAAATTTCGAACAAAAGGATTGGAACTCACTAATAAGAAAATAGAGAAAAACAAGGTAATCCCCACAGCTCCTAAGCTTTTCTTTTCCTCTAGAAAATAGGTTCTTTCTGTTTCATCTCGGACCAAAGGCAAAAAAGGTTGAGTTTTCCATGCATCCTTCTTTATGAAGTTCAAGGCAAAGGAATAGGAAAGACTTTCTTTTAGGCCTACCCGTTTTGAAGCGTTATGTTCTTTTAGCTTAGCCCGGTAAGAGAGTAGGAATCCATAAAAAGTTAGGATCCAACACCATGAAAAAAGACTCCCCTCATGATTCGACCAAGTGCCCGATACCTGATAAAAGAAAGGGGCATTGGCGCTTAAGACATTATAATCGCCTAAGTTATTAGAAATATGGCAGAACAAAAGACCTGTGAAAGAGAGAAGGCAGTACCAGAAGGAGAGTGCCACACCAAAAGCTGGGGATTCCTTTTTATTGTAAGTGAATGCAAGAAAGAGTCCTAAGAAGAGGGAGAAGTGAAAGAATTCGTATAGGGACATGAATCTGGTTTCACTTTCTTTAGACTTAGTTATTTACATATAGAGCCGGATACTCAAAGGCTAATAGAGAGGGTCGCTTATCTCTAACCTGTGATCTTTTAATTACATTACCTTGCGCTACCCTGTACTTTAGTTTCTAGTTCTATTTGTAGTACTCGTTTGATACTCTGTATTTACGACACCTTATTTATATAAGTATATCTTCCGGAGCCCCCATAGACTGCCAATGAACTTCCCTTTGTTAAACTACAGCTACAGATACTGGAAAGTACTGACAATAAATAAAAGAAGGATTAGTTTAACCCCAAAAATCCCTAAAACTCTAACAAGACTAACAAGAACTCCAATTCCTTAAGTTACTACAGGAACTCCTTTGCCTTCAAATCCCAACCCCGATTAGATTAAGAGACTCCTCCTAAGCTCATAAGCTGTATCATAAACTCTAAAGGAATCCAAATTGTTAGGTATAAACTACTAACTCTGATACTCTGAAATCTCCTCTTATCCTGCTGCAATTCGCAAAGACAAAATAAGAATACCAATTAGCTCAGCTCATGTATCTATGCTTTGATAACCTCCTAAGCTTCCTAGTCTAAGTTTTCCAAAGAAGGGAATGATAATAGCAACAATTATCGATCGTCAAATCTCTTAAGATAGAATAGTATCTTCGAAACATCCAATTAGTTAGAATAAGGTTTCGAGCCTTTATAAGGATAACCCACTCAGCGATCCCAAAAGTTCTTCAAGGAAAGCTCTTCCCTATACAACACCAGGAATACATTATCTTAGGAAACTCAAGAACTCATACTATCGGATCTCTGCAAGACCTTACTACCAAATTCTCAAAGAATTATTCTTCAATTCCTTTAGCATTCTCTGCTATCCCAACAAAGAAGGAATCTGGTTTATGTACCAGCGATATCGGATCAGTACTTTCCTTAATGAAGAGCTCCAGCTACAACAAATAGAAATAGAATATATTCCAAAGAACAAACAATAGTATATACTCGTTTAGCTGCAACTGCTTTTAAGGACTCGGACTTTGGTATCTCACAAAGACAAAAAGAAAAATGAATAAGTCTAGCTTATTTGTTATGCCATCTATCTGATCGGAAGAATGCTTTATCAAGATAAACTAACTTGCAGCCAAAAGGTAATAGATGCCTTGAGTCTTTAACTCCTGTTCATGGTACAAATATCTATACACTCCTAAGCGGCTTTCCTAAAACAAAGGTTTATACCTGCAATGTCAGCCTTAGAACAATTATCTCCTCTAGCTAGAGAGAGAGAATCCGTTTCCATTAGATCTTGAACTCCTTTAGCTGCATAAGCTTAGATCGGAATACTTCTTTGGACCTTCCCTTTCTTCTTAGGTTCTCCTAAATCCATTAGCACTTCCATTTGAATTAAAGCACTAAGGAAAGAAATAGAATCGAATCTGTTCCTTGCTATACAAATACAAGAATGTCAATGCCAAGAGAACTGTTTATTCAGCAACACCCGCTTATCAGCTTAGATAAACTAGCCTAGCTTTACAAAGAACTAAGTCTCTAAGAACTAGAGTCAATTTATTAGAGTATACTTTTAGCTACGTCACAGGTGACAATCTCTGGCCCAGTCCTTTGCCTAAGCTGAAGGGCAGATTAAGGTCTACTTTGTAAGTAAAAGCCTCCTTTGGCAGCTAGGATTGAGTCAGTTTCTTTAGAAATTCTAGTTGACATGGGAAGTCTTGTACAGCTTAGTTTTGTAGGAGTACAATGTAGAATAAACCGGGAGCTTACCAAGCAGTATTCCCAGGTTCCAGAGTTAAAGTACAGGGGGCAAGGAGCCGATTGCAGATAGAATATGAAGCAGACGAAGGCTGCCTACTCCTTAGCAGATTCACTTTCTTTTTCTTTTTCAAATACGAAGGTTCAAAACAAATGGGTTTAGGCTAGTAAAGCCCTTATCTTTTTTCCTTTGATATAAATTCGATATAAAATGTGTACTTAAAATGGCGTTGGTCTAATCGCCGGATTCTTGAGTGAACGTAATTGTAATTTAAATGGTCCAATAAAATCGTGTAGATAAACAATCTAGAAATTACATTTTTTTCTTCCTGAAGTCAAGTCCACAAAGAAGATAGGCACAAGGAGCATATAGTTTTCCAAGCCTTCTCCCCTTTAAAACTTTGGAAATAGACTACTGCCCTATTCCGTATAGAATCCTTTTATTTTAAATATTATCCGCTGCTAATTAATTAAAAAGTCTTTCTAGTCGTCAGGCTATTCCGGAGCTTTTTATCATAACCTAAATTAAGACTACTATGAATTAGTAATCCCTTTGATTTGGACAAGAGTTCATCCTACTGCTCACAGTGTTTACTCCAAGAGACTCTGAATACTTAATGTTTGGATTGGGCAAGAAATTGAAGCTATAGCTATAAAGAGAGCAATAAGTTCAAATTCAGAAACTAATAGTCAAAAGTTAAAACAAAAAGAGCGGCTAGGCAAGATCTAGATAATTCCAGTACGCAAAGTCTTTATGAAAAATCGGATTCTTGCTTTGAGTATTCATTAGCTTTTGGAAATCCGAGTTTGCTTATTATAAGAAGAATTCCGCTATTTATGTAATGTCTGGAGTTTGGTATATAGGCTGCTTTTGATAGAATATCGCCATCGTGTTAACTACCTTACACGTACTTTTGTAGAGGTTCTACCCATGAGGGTTGAGTAACTAAAAGGCATATTCTTTTCCCTGTTGACTAGAAAGAAATTTGGAGAACTTGTAGCTAAATCTTAGTAAAAAATTCCAGCTACGCAACTCAGGCAGAAGTATAAATGAGCTGCTCATTAAGACTCTAGAATTCATATGTTAAAGTTTGGGTAGAATAAGTGGATATCCCTAGGTTCAAATCCTCCTAGAGTCGGGAAGTAGTCAAGATACAAGAGTAGATACTTCTTTTTTTGGAAAATGAATATCAATAGAAAGTCAACTATATACAAGTAGACAAATTTATATGTTAGGTATTTGCAGTTTATAAGCAAAGGGTAAAATTTTAGTGATTTAAACCAGTTTCCTTTCTCTAGGTCCTGGCTTTAGTTAATGACTAAAAACGGAGTAGGGAAAATCTTATAAGGGTAGGAATACTCTAAGTTGGAAATGAGTGATAGTAGGGTTTAGGAATACATCCTTTTAGCAGGCCGGATCCACCAGGGCCTTTGGTTATATATACGTGATAGGAGGGTATAAGCAATTGTGTTAGAAATATTTTATTGAAAAGGAAGCTGCTTTCCTAGCTCCTACCGGGTTTATCTACACTCAAATTTTTTCTGGTTTATTCGTTATCTAAGTACAATTATAGTCAAAGTAAATCCGATTGTAATCTAAAGGATAAAGTCTTAGCTTCGCGAGGGTTTCCCTATTTAGTTAGCTACTAGAATGAAGCACAAGTCTTTTTTTTTTATCCTTTCTATTTACATGCCTATGCTGAGGGACTTACTTACGCAATACCTTAATTAATTGCCCTATACCTTTTTTGTATCCTCGGTTAGTAGAATTCTCAATGTTAAACAAGAGCAAAAAATTCCCTTTGTGGCCCCTTTTCTAATTCTAAATCCCTTTTTGTAACTTAGCGGACTCTCTAAGGAGTGCTCTTTAAAATAAAACGTATTAAACTAAACCGGATTCTGCTTAACAAAAATTTAGGTAGTTCCATAAACATAAATTGGCTACCCTTTATTCTCCCAAAGCCCGGGCTTCTATAATATTTGTATTTGCACTATTATATCCCTGAAAGAGGAAGGCCCTTCTAAAGTCTAACAGAGGAGCTACAAAACAAAAAGGCCCACTTATCATAAGAAATTTCTTGACATAACTTGGACTTTAACAGCTTCTCCGGGTATATTTGCTTTTTTAGCTGTCTTTCCCTACAGGAGTTAGCAAACATCGAAAGCCTAGTAAGTGTAGTAAATAAATCATAAGAATCCGATATCTGCCATCGGTTCATAGACTTATTAATTAAATAAATTAATGGAGGGTTTACGATTTTAAGGTTTTGGACAAGAGTTTTTCTTTTTTATTTTATAGTTAAGCTAAAACAGAAGCGATCCGAGGTACCTTCTTATTGTTGAGAATTCTTTAAATTATTCGTTTACTAGGCAAAAGGCGCCTATAATTAAATCCTTTCTATATAACTAAAAGCGCTAAGATACAAAGACACACCCCTGAATATTTACACTTAGGACTTGTTTATTTCAACTAAAATTAGTTAAGTATCTGCGGATACTCCCACCACAGATAAAAAAATCAAGAACTCTAAAAACCCTTTTTTGTTTCCAAGCGGCTTATAAAAAAGTAATGAAATGCAGTAGGTATGCTCTAAAAAGGGTTATTTCGATTTCCGAAAAAGTATAAGGATTTGCCTAAGTATCACACTTAATATCATAAATTTTAATCCGTTTATCCTCGTATTGTAGAATTTCTAATATAGTAAATAGCATAGATAAAGGCCTAAGCCGCCTTGTATACTGGTATTCATATAAGTATTGGTTCTATTTTTCTACTCAATATCTTAAAAAACTAAAAGGACTCCGTGGGATTTGGAAAGGACTTTAAAACTTCTTAGACCTATCCACTTAAGATTAAGATACTAGGGATTGCTTTTCACACCAAAGGTCACTTAATCCCTTTGACTTTCTAAGTATTGAACGAGGCTTTTGTCTTTCAACAGAGAAGTGACACTTCAAAAAAGTTTTAGTAAAAACAGGGATACACTAAGCGAAAAGCGCATAAGTAAAAAAGCCTTGCTTAGAACTTAAAACGGATTAACCCTGATTCCTCGAAAACTGACTTTATTAAAATTAGATTCGAGGTACGACTGCTTTTGCATCTATTTTTTTTTAGTTACAGCAATCCCAGAATAAGTGCTATCTTCACAAGAGTAAAGGCTTTTATGTACTCTGGATTACGACTGGCCTAGCTAGGCACCTCTAGTTATGCAACATGGGGTCTAGGATGCTTTAGTAGTTTGAAACTGGGAGTTAGCCTAAGGGGTACCCACTTGGACCGATGAAGGATCTTTTATATAATGTACAAACTACTTCTAGAAAGAAATTTCATTTTTATTTTAGTAGTTTTATAGGTATTCCATAAACAAAAGAATTTGTAGTTAAGGAGCCTACTTAGACCCTATTCCTTATATCCAGTTTTTATAATGAAATTTCAATTGTTTTAGTTTTAAAAAGGATCTTTAAAGCTTCATTTGTATTTGCGGAAAGGCTTTTATCAGCTAGATATAAGAATGTTGGTATTACCGGAGTATAAGCACGGGGGCTCATTTTCTTAAGACTAGAACTCTCCTTTTGGAATTTTTGAAAGAATTCCTTTACTTAACGGGATTTCAAGCATAGCCTATAAAAATTCATAAGTCCACGATACTAGCCCCTCTAAAATAGAAGTCTCCTACAAAATTCTAGTTACCGGCAGGATCCTCAGGTGCTTTATATAAATAATAGAATACTAAGAATTATTCCTCCCTAAATGAGAACCCATACTATACTCGACTAGGCATTAAAAAAGGGGCTCCTCTATCAGAAATAGAACCGGGGTATCCGCCTTAAAGGAAGCTCCCTGTTTTTGAGTTTTTAAGCCCTAATTTTTATAGGCAAAAAATACAAGGGCCCCTTTCTCCGCAACAAAGACTTTAAGAAATACTCAATCTGAGCTTAGAGTTTGACTTGCTTTCACAATACTAACTGGAAGTGCTTTTAAGTGTCTCAATATAGACTGAAATTCTGGCTCTAAAGCTCCTTTCGAAGATGGTAGAAAACTTATACTACTTTAGTTTAGTTTTATAGTTATAGTATAATTATATAGGTATTGTCGTTCTTTAATTGTATTAGATATCTAAGGAATATTTATTATACATTACTATTCCCGACTGGAGCAGAGCAAGGAAGGTTACCGTAATATAGTCTTTTAATAGAACACGGATACCTTATAGGCCCACTTTGACTTACTCTCATACTTTTCTAGTTCTTTTACTTACTAGACTTCATTATTTAATGTACTACCTGCCAGACTCTTACTATTCTTACTTGGGATTCTAAAGAGTTTATGGACTAACCTAAATTTCTCTCTAAAGCGAGGACTTTAAATATAGTAAAATTTAACGTAAGGTCAAATGTAAAAAACCCTTTTAAATAACTTAATTGTAAAAACCTAAAGACTATTTATGTATCTTCTTTACTTTAGGTTCCTATAAAATAAAAAAGCTAAGCTCCACTTAAAATAAGATTTTCCTGTCTTTATTTAATTAAAAAAAGCCGGTTTAGAACCCCTTCATAAAATTCAATAAATAACCTAGCATTTTAGATTTAGACAAGAAGGTTACTAAACTCTTCGCCTTATTCTGCATAATACCTTGTTTCAGAATACCTCTACCTGGCGCTAGACTTTTTCTCCGTATCCCAGCCTCCTTCTTAGAAAGATTAATTTCATTACCTTACTTTCTTACATTTTTCCCAAGTCCCCGAGACTCATCATTTTGAGTTGTTTTGAAAGCCGAGACATTACAGCAAGTAAAATAAAATGGATTTCGGATCGCGATACTTTATTCTTTTTAAAAAGTCTATGGAAACTTATTACCCTTTTAGATACATTAAGCTCTCAAATTAGAAACGAAAAGAACCGACCTCTTGTTAAAATTCATACCTGTCTGGATTTGTTGGGTCTTCTCATAAGCATATAAACCTCTGAATATCCAGCTCTAGCAACCTTAAATAAAAAGAGGCCCTCCTATCTATACAATACAGGTTATGCAGGGTTAAGTTAAAAGTTAGTTGTACTTATTCGTAAGTTCATTTTTATATAAATTAAGCCAAGAGTATACACCAGAATACTTGCACTAGCCCCTACTAAAGGTAAAGGTAGTAGATCTTAATGAGAGTCCGAGCTTCAAGGCTTTCTAGTTTTTATTAAAAAGGGTTTTTGGTCAAGTTTTAGTTACTGTGAGAGATCAGGTCCATGCACCAAACATTATTAAATTGATTTTTATAAAGGCTAAGGGGCCCCTTTGGCGCACTGTTTAACATTGATAGTTATAGAGGTACAAACTTGGAGCCTTCTATGATAATTTACTTCGTGTACTCTGTAGGATTCCGCTTGACTTAAGAAATAAACGTAGTGCAGAAGACTAACAATAGGGCCTCTTTAGAAGTTACAAATTTTTAGGTCATTTTTGTCTTGAATATCAAATTACAAAAGCATAGGTGCAGGGTTCTCCTCAGTACTGCAGTAGAAAAAGAACGAAGTAAGTAGAAAACTAAATTCAGGATCTTTTTCTAGTAAGGCAAGGAAGATTTTTTCTTTTTTTTTAGAGTTTACGGATAATGAAGAGTCCTATAATATTATACCAAAAGGTATACCGGCTGTGTTAACAGAAAAGTATAACAACCTAAGCAAGCATAGCTACTCTCCCCTTTTTATAAAAAGTCTTAATGAGTACTAATTTGTAATATAGGGTCCCCTCTAACCAGCGAGAAATTAATTGCTAAGTAAGAAGTAACCATATCCCAAAAAATTCACCTTTGAAAGCAAACTCCTTGTTTTACAATTACCTTTTTAGTTAGACAGCCTTGTTAATAGACCAGAACTCTGACCTAGAACAAGAATTTATCAGGATCCCTTCTTTCTTATAAACTTATTATACATGGGCTTTAACCGCAACTTGAACCGGCAGCTTTTTCTTTCCAACGAACTCTAGGCTTGGAACTTGAATGAAAAAGTAGTCGAATAACTCATTAACGAATCTATTTTCATTTGCTAAAAATATCTGAGATAAACACAGGAACCGGGTTTTATTTAACCAATATCCAGTCCTAATGAAATTTGAGCCTACCCCTTTTCCCTATGTTACGACCGGATTTACTACTTAGAATAAAGCTTGTACTTTATTGGAGGAAAGAGGCTCCTTGCTTTCTGTAATCCTTAGGATGATTTTTCTTCTTTCTAATAGATCTATTAGAAAAGAAAGATGTCTTAACTTGTTTAATAACATATATTAATAGAATAAAAAAGTCCTTTAATAAAAAGAAACTATCATAATTCTTAAAAAGAAGGCAAATTTAGAGTCAATTCTAGGGGGTTCCTAAGACTATTAGGAAATAAAAGTAGGCCCCTTAGAGAGTATAAGTATACTCATTTCTTTTAATTTAATAAGTAAGGGATCCGGGAGTTCTCGAAAATAGAATCTTACTGCTCAAATTTGTTAATAAAAATTTTTCTGGGCTAGCTTTTTGTAATATAAAAGACTTTCCCAGATTGTAAGCCTATAATTAAGTTGTGTATTCAAAAAATATAGTAATATTACAGTTTTAAATAAGAAAGATATAAAGATGCTCCAGACTGAAGGATTCTCGCTAAAAGGTTTGTGGTTTGCATGATAGTATATACTTTTAAATTCTCCTAATTGTACTAAAGTTCAGGGATTCTAGAAAACCGAGTGGACGAACCTTTTATTTGACTTCTCCTTTTTATGAACTTTCTAAAAGGAATATCCGCTAAGAAGGGCTTGAAGATAGGGAGTGAGAAGAAAAATCTTACCAAAATTGATATTCTTGCCTTCTTCTGAAATCCAGTATATATAATAACTTAAAATTAATAATAAGCAAACCTTTATGCCTTATTAATTATTAAAGAGAATCTTAAAGTAAGTTTCCTCAGTTCAAAGGGTATAGGGTCTCTCTAAATACTTATATAGTAAAATATAGTAAAACGCACGAAACCTCTTAACCTTTTTATACCTAAAATTGTAAATCTTCGATTCTAGTTATTCCTTTGACATTTATATAGACCTTTCTTTTAAATACAGGAGATATAAGTGTAAAGGCAGTCCCCAATTAAGAAGGATCCCTCTATCAAGGTAGATTTTTTTAAGGAGTACTAGCAGAACTAGCCTTAATTTTTCAAATTGTTTTGTAATTTTTGTAAAAATTCTTCTCCCTCTAAGAAATCCGGGGGAGCAGGGGTTTACCAAAGTAGGAAGAAAATAAAGAGCAAATCAGACTAAGAAAGAGAATAAAAGTACAGAACCGGCATTGGGATTAAACAAAAAAGTCTAGAGTAAATCCTTGTAATAGGTATAAAAAACCAAGTAATAAAAAACCAAAGGAATAAGTTTCGGGCGCGGATACTCTTACAATAGAGGACCCCTTTCTCAGGAATTTGACTTTATTATGTCAAGAGTGAGTATAAAGAGTGCGGGGAGAGATAACACAAATATAAATTTTTTAGAAAGGCCCGAACTTAGAGAACAAGAGTAAGTTCTTTTAAACTCCAAGTAAAGACTATTTTATAAAGCTGAAAACCTTACACTTTATCTTTAAGATTGATCAGAGATGTTGGATGGAGAGTTATATTGTAGGTACTTTGCTAATCCTAAATACAAGAATTTGTTGACCTATGTATTGTTCTTAAATCCCGTGCTTCAGCTTTTATAAGAGTCTTCTTTACTTAGAATGTATAAACCGACCTTTACTACCTTATAGGAAGCTCTTTATAACTGTCCCGAATCTAAGCCCGAGTTACTGGAAGGAAAACCAGACTGACTTTTTGCCCTAACACCGCTTGGTTAGTAGACTAGAATCGGGTACCCTACTTGTTGAAAAAGGAACTAACTATATACTACCCCGAATTACAGAGGTCGCTAAACTTTTGAACTGCCGCGGGGTTTTAAACTTATAAAAAGGGACTCCTTCAGTCAAACTACTGAATTGGACTTAAAAAACCCAAGTATGGTGCATAAAACTCCTTAAATGTCTAGTTTTCTTTTTCTGTAATTATAGCTCTTTATTTTATTAGGTTCTGGGAATAACGAAGTGTACCGACTAAAGTAAGGGACTTTTACTCTATTTGGTGTTTTTACAAACAAGGGGGGAAAAACAGGCGTAGGTATTCAATTTTTGTTAGCTCTTATTAGAAGAATGTCTTGCATATAAAATAGGTATAACAAAATAATAGGGGATAAAGCCTGTAAAGCTCTAGGAACTGGCAGGGATTCCTTAGAAAGTAGAGCTTTGTATTTATTTCTATACTAGGATAACAAATTCTGATACTAATATAGGGCTTCAAGTTTTGGCAATTTAAGTGTTTTGCTAGTAAGTTAATATTAGCAGGACTTCCTTTCTATATTGTGTAACAAGATTTTCTATACTAAGGAGTACCAATTCATTGCTAATGGTCCTTTTCAACATCTTTATTGGCTTAAAAGGTTGTGAATTCTATTCCTCTAAATTCATTTCTTAGTGTCGTTCTGGTACTTAGTAATTCCGAATTTCTTATTAGTAAAGGGGTGAGACTTTTCCTGATCTAAGGGGACCCTTCCTTGAAGGTGCTTGCTAATAGTGCTCCTAGTGTTCGGGGCTAGTATGAAAGGGATACACTCATTAGACCTTGAAGGGGAGGGTAACTTAAAAAATAGACAGGGAAGAGTCGCTCTTGACAATCGTATAGATAGAAAGCTATTATTAAGCAATCCGGTCCAAAGAGCTTCTATTATACTTGGAAAACTCAGGTATAATTTGGTATTGCTTGCTGCCTAATCGACTTCTGATTATCTCATCATAAGAGAATCCTCTGAAAACTAATGAAACACTACAAAAAGCTTTCGTTTTGGACTTGTTTTGGCCTATTAGCAAATAGCAAAGTTTTTGGTTTACATTCATTAATATACCTTATTAAATTAAGCCGGGTAATTCCCTTTTCACCGACCTTCGCCGCTGCCGTATTAGTATTTCTCGTTTTCAAATTGACCGTTTGCTAAGTGGGGTGCCCCTAGTCGAGTCCCGCTTTTAGTTAAAAGTTGTAGCTGAATTGCATAAGTTCATGTACAAAAGGTTTAAATAAAAAGGGACTGGGAAATCTTAATAGAATTTTTTGTAATAGGAGCAAAATCTTTAGTAAAAAAAGAAGATTAAATTGAGAACCTACTGTAACAGGACTCAGCGGCATAAACTTTATGTTACGTTAATAAAAAGGATAGCTAGGAAGATTTGAAATCCTCCAGGACTTTCGAATCCCGACGAATTGCTTTGTTAAGCTACAGGCAACCGTAAGAGCCTAGCTCTAAAGAAAAAATGGGTCCTTTTAGGATTAGGGTTAAGAGTATATAGTAAGAAAAGCGAAGTTAGGAAGAATATGAAACAAGGGATACAGAAAGCAAGTTTCGCTACAAAGACTAAGGAAATAGGTAGAGCATGAGAGGAGTATTATACTAACTAACATATAGATTATATTAATTAAAAAGCTATACTATAGGTAGTAGGCATAGGAAATAAGTTAAGATGAATTAAGAGTAAGGAATTCTTAAAAGTCAAAACTTCTTTTTTGTGTTCCTTTGTACAAGTTTCCATTCCCGATAATGAAGAAATTTTGGAATATAAAGAAGTCAAGCCAAAGAAATTCACAAAGGTTTCAGGTTCTTCTTACTTTTTTATTAGGAGTTAGGTAAGGTAACAAAGTCAAAGTAGTGGAATAGAGTACTTGAAGAGATTGAACAGTCATTTTATAGCTAGATTTAATACAACCCTTTAATTAAGAATTAAGTCCATCTTTAATCCTAACCTTGACTTTATTAGAAACCTTTTTGTACAAGGAAAACTTGCTAATTCTAATAAAACGAGTAACTATAAGGATTCATTTGAGCTTCATTGTATTTCCTGCTTTCTGTACTTAAAATAGCTTCCAGAGTTAGAACCCTTGGAAATCCATTACGTAAAAGCTAGGTATTTAAAAGAGTAGGGAAAGTGGTTTCAGAAGAAAGGAATGAAACCTTAGATTTGTATATTCGGATTCATTAGTCTTTAAGTAGTGTTATATTGGATTATAAACCCTTTGGAGTTACTGCATTCTGCACTCTTAAAAGCCGAATTCTAGGGCTTTTAAGAAAGCTTAAGATGTTGTAAAATAGATATGAAAGTAATGAATATTTTAAAGTGGGTTCTAGGATATTCCTGTACTATCTACAGTATTATTAAGCATTAACCCCCTTCCCTCTCTGCGTACCACTACAGTCAGGTACAAAAACCATTACAAGACCGCATAAGCAAGCTTACCTCTATATACCAAAAAGAACTAAAGCAAAAGAGGGAATTCTCCTTAAATTGTAACTCTTATCTATTAGACTCTTATTACTTTCCATAACTCTCTAATACGTAATAAAAAAGAGAGACTTTAACTAATAAAAAGAATCCATATACTACTAAGCTATCTATATCTATTAGGTATACCTCCTTTTTAGACTTCTCTATACTTCCTAACATAACAACAAACAAGAAGACAGGTCTATCGACGGTAAGAATATTAAAAAAAGAGGTATTATAGCAGCAAGTATTACCAACTAAAACTAAATTAAGTCAAGAAGAGTAAGTCAATAAAAAGAAAACAAAGAATAAGAAGTTAAGAGGTTCGTGTTTCTGCTGTGTAAGTAGGTATATCTATAATTACTACCCACCCTTCCGTGTACCACTGCAGTAGAACATTTACCTTTTCTACTATAAGGGTTTACTCCTGTAGTAATAAAAACTCTTTCTGCTTTTATCACTAAAGGAAACAAACTTAATAAGGTTTAGAAAGAGTCTATGTTACCGACTGCAGCATAGCGGCGTAGGGGGGTTAAAGTCATTTTAGTGTTTTGTATGTATATACTCTATAACCCACACCGACTTCTTTTGATTCTACTGACCTTTAATTCTTTGACTTACTTGCTTCAACTGACTTAGATTTGCTTATTGCTTTAGGAGCTACTGGCTTAGCACTTGCTTAAAGAGGAGCAGGACTAGGAGCCGAGGCTGGAGTTATTGTACTTTGTTGCTTAGGAGAAGGGGCAGCAGCAAGAGCTGTACTGTGCTTATTAAAGGAGACTATCTGTACTATAGGTCTTAGGATTGTTGTTATGGGTTATTACTGTAGCTATTATACTCTTCTTATAGTATATTGGTATTTAGTTACTGCTTATATAGTAGTTTTATAGTATTGCACTAGTTACCTATATATAGTGTGAGGTATACAACATAAAGTATAGGGGTTATAATAGAAAGGTTAAGAAAGTATAAGATTGTATTGGCTTAATTGCATTACCTCTGGATTTGTCTTTATCAGTACAGGGGAGTTGGATGGTAGTACTTGTTTCTTTAAGCAAGCTTACCTCTTGTTCTATGTGTTTATCGTTAGCGAGTATGTAGGCTTAGGGAGGTGGTTAGAAGAAGTCTATGTTCCCGACTGACACGTAGTAAGGGAGGGCCTATTCCCGTTAGAGTACGTACCATTAGCACACTAGAATACCCAACACTTCTTAGATTTTGTTCTTTACTTTATATTATTCTTATATTTATATGATTTCTTAGAGCTATACCTTCTCTTATTAGGAAGATTTTTAGGGTTAAGATAGGAGTAGTAAGAAGAGTAAGGAAAGTTTACCTTTACAAGTAGAGTTTGGAAGCCCGCCCGCAGTCCCAGTTTAGTTGTTAGCAAAAGGGCGTAATAAGCTCTTACTTTAGTAGGTTTTCAACTAAATTTTGGCTAAAACCAGGTCTAAATCCTTGAATAATTAAGGCCGATAAAATACAGGTTACTTTAGTAACCCTTTGCTGAGTTGGAGAGAGTCGCAAAGAGGGTTAACTTTTTACACGGAACTCTACAAACTTTGACTTTTGCCAGTTATTTCAATAAATTAGACTTACGGTTCTGGCAAAGGGTTGACCTATCAAAAAAAAAAGGGAAAAGGTCTTTTTTATTAAAGCGCAGCTATGTCAGTTATGGTTATTACTAGATACTAAGAGTTTTCTATCTTAGGGTCTACTCAGGAAGCCCCCTTTTAATTAATAAACAAAACTATATATTTTTATTAATTGCAAAGCAGCGAAATTTTTTTGCCTTCTAATAAAATATAAGGAAAACCCAGTCTAGGGTTATAAGTTTGCTTCTAATCTAGAAACAATAGAAATACCAAGTCTTAGTTTTTACAAGAGAACGCACTGCAAAGCCTGGGGAGTTCTTAGGGCAGCAGGTAAGTAATAAGGAACTTAAAAGGTCTTACCATATTAAGAATTTTGAGAAGGATTCTCCATTTGTCGCTGTTCGTTCCTCTTATTCTGAAAGAGGTTTAAGGCATTCAAGGAATAAGAAAACGGGAATTTTTGCTTATAATTCTTGCTTTCTCTACCTCTCCAATAATGACTAATTAAAACTATAGAGTAATACTACTATCTAGAATCTATAACTAGAAAAATATATATATAATACATAAGAGGAATACTGTATACAAAACTAATACACTAGCTTTAATTTGCAAGGAGGATTTCTAACTTTTTCTCCAAGGTCTAATTTGTCTTACATATTCTGGTTATATCAGTTTACTTTCGTGTCCCACAAGCATCGAGCTCTTTCCTTAACTGCCCCGTCTACTGCAGATAACTCCCTTTTGAAATAGGTACATAAGTGTTTAAGTCCTGAATTTTAGATTTTACTACTGTTCAATTTTTCACTACCCCTTTTAACAAGAAAGTTGGAATTGACATAAGTAAAGCAGGAATATACATCTAGATATTCACACTGTATACTCTGAGACTTTTATTCGTGCACTGCAAATTTTGTTAATTGAAACCTTGTATCAGGATTCTTAAGAGGCACTTACAAATACAAAGAAATGATATACTACTGGACTGAAATTACTAATCTTTCTAGCGTTAGAGCCTAACCTTGCTTTAAGAATATGGGTCTTTTTGTTGTGAAAAATTCCAGTCTTCACTTACCAAAACTATAACTTTGTAAAAGCGAGTCCTATTTATTTTCTTTAATTTATTCTCAAAAAAAAGCAAAAAGAAGGACTAATTCTAAGTAATTTGATTTGTTGGACGCTCTACCTATGGCACAAGAAATGTAAAGAGACTCTTGACAAGTACAAAATTCAGAAAAGAGGCCCTATAACTCTTTTTTTTTTTCTAGGCCTTCTAACAATAGCAACCATACGTCCCGGGATAATTCAAACGGATACTGAAGAAAAAGAAGGGTATGCTTTCGGCATAGCACTTCTTCAGCAGGAAATTCCTCGTTGAATAATTTTATATATATTCTATTATGAATTATGAATCCTCTATCATATCAAAAAGGGGATATTAGCTTAGGTAGTTAAAACTTGTGATATCCCTTATACAGGGGCTCAAAATACTAAAAAGCTTAGGAATTCCGCCTAAACCGAGTATAATGCTCAAAATTAGAAGTAGCCCGCAAATAGAAAATTTTATATAAAGAAATGCTGCAGTTATTTAAAAGTGTCCTAGGGTAAGTGCAGTATAGTTATTTAGTTTTTGTATTTTGCTTGGTAATATTATTAAGACATAAAAGCCTTCAACAAACCAAATAGTTTGTTGAACCTCTCTAATTAGAAATACCTTATGTAAGCATTCAACTTCCTTAATACTAAAAAGTAGGCTCTAATTTCTAAAAAGCTAGTACTACAATTATGTCTTATACCTTACTGCAGGGAAATCGCTATAATTACTCTTTATAAGCCCTGGGAACTTCCTACTATCACTACACGGATTCTGCCTCTTTTACTTTTTATGGAAACAGTCTGCATCTTGATAAAATTCAACTTACAAAAAGAAACTACTTAAAAGGAGCCGTATTACTTTGCGAAGCTCTAGGGCATTCTATCTACTAAAGAAACCGTCTATTCGGTATAGTCTGAAGTCGTTCTTGCAGGACTGGCTAAAAACAGTGATGTCCTGAGTAAAGAATGCACCGGAAAACTCCTATCAATTGGGATTTGTGAAAAAGACTTTTAGAGTTTGAAAAATAATATAACGCCTAACTTGAAGAAGAGTAATAAACGTATATACCCATAAGAAAAATAAGACTATCCTAGCTACCACCCTAAGGAGACTAAAGCAAGTACAGGTACAAGTATGAGTAGGAATAAAAAGGCTAAGTATAAAGTTAAGAATAGGAGGTCCTTATAAGAAAGCTCTTTTTGTTAAGAATTTTCTTAGGGATTTAGACTCAGTGCGAGATTTTAATGCCTTTTTAGAGCAATCCGCCTACCTTTAAGAGAGATTAGGCAGTTCTGTTAAGGACTAGCCCCATCCCATTATACCCGCTGCGAAACCCTTTGATTGAAAAGAAAAGCTTCTACGATTAAAAAAACTATCCCTTACCTTGCCGCATGACTACTTTAATTACATTACCTATTTGAATCCGCAAAAAGGTAATGTAATTAATAAGCTTCGGCAAGGATTCTACAATATTCTAAATAATGAAGTGAACTTTAGCTTTTTGTTTAACTCAGGTCTTAAAAAGATAGTCAAAAACCCTTAGACTAAAGAGAAAGAAAAGGGACTCTTTCCTAAAAGAAGGAGAAACTTATACACGTAGATATCCTATTAGGGTTACACTACTATGCTTTACCACAAGAAAATCTTTTTGTAATTATCAGACCTTCTAAGTACTCGCGTTTGTAAAACTATAAAGAAAAGTGGAATCCTTTGATTTTCTTTCCCGCGGGGTATCCCGTTTTAGTACATTTAGCGTTTAATAGTATTCCAGAAAAAGGAGAGCTGTTTACTTAATATAAACCCAAATTAACAGGATATGAATTCCGAGACTTTAAGTAGGAGCGTCAGGGTCTCGGGGTAGAAGGGCCTGCCTTTCGTAATCTATTTATATAGACGAAAAGAATTTACTATCTAAAAAACTGTACCAGATCTAGTGCAAAAACTCTAGATTCTTATTCTATCTCGATCGCCCTTGTAAAAGGTTCCTCCTGAATGAAAGTTACCAAAATTGAATCTTTAAACTCAAGTCTAAAGTACAACAAAGGGGAGCTCTAACTACCCCGATAGGCTACTCCTTAGCTCTATACTTAGAAACGAGTACTCTACCCTATACTTCCGGATATGTATATATCTGGCACTACAACTTCCTAAGGATACTCTTGAAAGCTCTCAAGCCCTTAAGAAGGGGTTTTTTAATCCAGGCATTAGTATTATGTATTCCCTTTCATTTTCCCGGAATTCGGTACTTACTCTTATAGTGCTTAGCTTTTTACACTCAAGTCTATGTTCCGTTTTACTAAAAGTCTCGAAAAAGGGGTGCAACTCATGTAACTGGAATTATTTAAACGCTATCTTATAACTAAGCTGTAGGAAAGTTATTTTGGTAATGTCACACTAACTAACGAATGGAAGCCGGTCAATTTGTCGAGGTCTCCTCCTTTCAGTACTATAGAATCCAGTGGCCCCTTATTGAAGGTTACTATTATTCCTCGTAGTTAAGCTTCAACTAAAAAGTGCATGTACAAGAAACTTGTAAAGTGTATTTACTGCTCAAAATTGAGATTCTTGCTATATCATATTCCTTTTTTGTCTTAGTTTCTATTACTTAAGAAAAAGTAACTGTTAAAGTTTAAGTTTCACCTTGAGTCAGGGATGCGAAATAGGCTCTTAGCCAACGTCAAGAGAAGAAAGAAGAAAGAGGTTTTAGTTAGATACGTAATCGGGCATCTATGGACTTTTGGATATTATTAGGGTTCCTCTTACATCAGCAAAAAGCAAGGGATTGGCCCTTTTTTCTTACATTCTCTATAGTATTGGAATAAAGTTGATTCTGTTAGGGATAATCTTCTTCAAACCAAGCTCCTAAATGAAAATCCACTAGAATAAAATTCTACTGAGGTAGAGTGGGCTAATTTTTAGGAAGTTATGAGACTTTTATCTCATAAGATCCTTATTTCTATAAAAGCGATCAAGTATTACTTGAACCTTTGCATGTCGGATGTGGACAGCTTCGATTTAACCATAAGAAAGTTACCAATCCCAAGTACCAAAAAAGTCTCATTTAAAGTATTTACGGCAGGCTAAGCTCGCAGAGTTTTTAATTTAGAAGCTTGTGAATAGGTTAGCTTTGGGGCGTTCTCTAGAACTTAATGTTGAGGCGGGCTTATTAACTCTTTTTATATTCCTACTAGTAAGTTAAATTGTGATATAGCCGCCAAAAAGAAGCTACTATAAACTGGGTGCTTCAAAAGGATGCAAATCTCGTGCAAGTTTCTTATTCAAAATTTTCTTTAGAGCTAGGCTCCTCCCTATACTTGCTAGGATACTCTTCTTTTTGGTATTCCCTGTACTGATTGTAGTTATTTTTAGTAATTATGAGTAGTAAGTATAAGATAAGAATTAGAGTTGCTAGAGTAATTGTATTTTTATATGTTATATGTATTCCTCTTATATTGTATAGAATAGTCTTTATATACTCTTATAGGTTTTTATTAGATCAAGGAAAGGAATAGAGAGTAAACAGGAGTCTACTAATTAGTACAATTTAGTAATATTTGCTTAATAAAGGAGTCGCCTTTTTCTACAGACGATTTCCTTGTACATGTCTTTTCCTAAGTTACTATATTCTAGACTCTAAGTTACACCCTCTTTAAGTGAATACTTTCCATTATAAGCTCAGAAATAGGAATACAAATGAATTAGAACAATGCCAAACTTACTCTCTAGAATGTCTTATATCTGCTGTTCGGGTACCGAGTAAGGTTTGTATTTTAGCTTTTAGCACCCGTTTCTACTATAAAATTCTTGAGTAGCTTGCTTTAGAGAATTAAGAGGAGAATACCGGTCAGGCAAAGCTTCCCTTACTACACTAACTAATATTAACAATACTAACTAGTAACTAATATCTATTAAAAAGAATAAACTATAAGCTGCAAGAATACAATAGCTCATAAGAAACAGGTAAGCCTAAGAAAGTGGATTCAAGCTCTAAGTATAAAATAGTTAATAAACGGATGGTATCGCTATTGTGTTATAAACTACGGAGGAGTGATTTTTTTATCCGGAGTTTGGTAAATGTAAATATATTGTTCCACTGCGTATAAGAGGCCTCCCTTGGCTTGTACTACTTTACTTAAACATGTAATCAAAAGGAAAGATGATCAATTATAGTATAAAGAAATCTCCCGTATATTAAGGTATTAAGGACCCGCAGTTCGGATAGTAAATATGCTTTATACCTCTAAAAATACATACATAAAAAATAGAACATATAGGTGTGTTTAAAAGTAACTAAAATACTAGGAAATCCTGAGAGAAACACTTGATTACTACAACACATAAAGGTACAATTGACTAGCAAGGTCTTTAAAATACTGAGGGCCGAAAAATGAGTGAGATTAGAGAAAAGGGGTGCACCCTCGTAATATTTATAGTCTACGGGGTCCCGTCAAACAGAACGAAATTGTAAGAGATTTAAAGATTTAAGGTATGACTTTGTATCTTCACGGAATACCCCTTAAATCATTCTTAACAAGAAGTTCTTTGAAAAACCACAGCGCTCTGTTTTAATCCTTACTTAGATAGTACTTAATGTAGTATTATCTCCTAGAAATTGAGATTCTTTTTATTAGCTTCATTCGCTGAATTGGGCAACTACTCACTTGTTTCAGAGATGACCCTCGCTTAGACAGCATGAGAAAAAAGTTTCTATTACATTTACTAGAGTTTCTTGTTTTAAATTTCAGTGAAGTCTTTAGTTGTATAAAAAGTTGAGAATTTTAAGAATATTAAGTAGTACAAAAGGAGCTCCTTGTTTAGGCGGATAATTTGATGGCTAGCCTATAAAGACACCTTGTATACTGGGTTTATATAGGCTAACATGACAGATATGAAGAAAAAGAAGTATTTAAATTTCAGGAAAATTCTTTGTGCCTGGGTATAACCTTCGTAGTAATCGATACAAGATACTTTCAAGGAGATTTAGTATTCTTAGGCTTCCCCTTAAAGTCTTTTTTAGTTCAAAATAGTAAACAAAGTCTTTATCATTAAAGATATCCCGGAATACCTCTGTAAAAAACTCTTTTTACTTTTACCCGAAATTTCTTTTTATACTTGCCCACTCATTTTTTTTACTAAAGGGATACTTCACCCTAGAACTACATATGGCTTGACATAACGTTTGCACTCATTTTAAAGCTAGGCTCCCCTCGTAAGTAAACACCCTTTAAAGAATATTCTTTAAGGGTTACCCCTTTGGACTACAAGACAGATGTCAAATTTCTCAGCAAGTTAAAGAGATCAACTTTCACCTCAAACCACTGCCATTATCATGGGTACATATACATGTTTTTTCCGCTAAGGGTTTTCTAGTACGATACGTGCCCGGCAAAAGCAAACTTAAATCAGGTTTTTAGAGGAAAACTAAGAGAACCCTTTAGCTTTCTAGTAGTTAAACTTAAATGAAAATGGATAGCAAGCATTAAGTTTTTCTTTTTTGGTTTGGATAAGTGTTGTTACGCGAATAAAGATTCTATATACTCTACTGGCCATTATACTTCCATACGAATACTGATACGAGAGACAAATGGAAAAAGAGGGTTCCCTGCTGCTGCTTTAGTTCAAAAAAGACCTTAAACTTTCTTTTAAAACTAGGATATTTAACTGCCTGGTAATTCTGTGCTGAGATATAACTTAAACTTTTTGCTACTCTTCCACCAGTAAATCACACTTATATTATGTTACTTAGTACCCTTTATTTCTGGGGTATAGCAGGACTTGAACCTTCATTCCTTATAAAAGGCGCATGCTCTTACCAACTTTAAAGCCTTTACTTGTACTTGGATTAATAGAGGAGAACTTTTCAAAGAACCCTTTTATTTAACTAATAAAATTGATTCACACTTTCCTGAAATTGCATTATAATAGCTTCAATATAGATTGCTCCCTCTTTGCTTTGTGCTCCTGCTGTTTAAATTTAAAGTCAAATCTTATATTCCTGATTCCACTCTATATGCAGATTCAATATCTGAGACTTCCTTTCTATAAAATTTATTGCATTTGCGTACTTTCCAGTAGTAAAGTGCCCTAACTAGTAACGATTACTAGATTTGAATAAGAATGTTTATATGACCTTATAACTTAAAAAAGTTCTTTCTGAAATATTTAGGGATCTCGATTTAAGCAAAAGATTTGGGGAGTTTTAATATACCTTATATTCTTGTATCCCATTTGGGGTAGACTGCCAGCCCTTTTTTGGAGTTTATAATTAGGGTTGTCTATTTAGCTTGTGTAAGACAGGGTTTGTGGCTTAGTTTAATAATATATAAAAGACCTCTTTGTATACACCACGGGTTATACACTATAAATAAAATGTGGGATAATCTTAGATTGATGCTACTTACTTCAAGTCTAGAACGGAGGTACTCTACCTTAGTTAAAAATAAAAAGCTAGTAGTATAACGGAACTTAAATATTCTCAACAGCCAGTTTCACTTCTTGCATTCTCTGCACAAAGAATTCCTTTTAGTTAACTTTCATATAAGCAATTTACCTCACCTCGTTTTTATATCCTAGGTTCTATCAAAAGCTATTTACCAAACAGCTTAAATGGATCCAAATTAGGAGGGGCCCTTTCTACAGGAATCCATGAAATTCCCTAAGTATTCGCGGCGCAGGTAAACTTATATAGATTAAAAGTTCCTACATTTTCACAGGAGTTCTTTGCGGATACTTAATAGAAGGCTTTCTTCTTAGTTGGATCTAACCTTATGTTAGTTATAGTAAACCCACTTTTTTAGGCCTAAAGAGGGTCTATATCTATAAACAGATTTATAGTTGCTGTTTTGTAACCGTGTTTTTCAGGGGGGGTTGTAGTTCCAGGTTGTTCTTTGTTTACCTACCTGATAAAAGCAGGTAGTTGTATGCAAGATAGAATAAGTACAGGCTACAAAAAAGCAAGTAATAAGTATCCTATATCCTATATTTTATCTTTTCTATTTATTTTATTACCAGGGTTCAAAATTCAAAAAAAAAAGGCAGGGCTCATTTAGATTAGAGTAGTGGAAATAGGTTTTTTCAAGGTACAGTTACATCTTTACATTTTTTTTTCGCTGTGTTTGAACCTTTTGTATTTCTTTACAAACTGGATGAGTTTTAACAAAGGGCTCCCCCTCGACTAGGAGTAGAATGCTTTAAGAAGAAAATTTATTCTAAATAAGTGATTTTCACTTTATAATATAGTATCCTAAGTAGTACTTCCGTTAAGCATTTTAAAGTGGTGCATATTTGTACGAAGATTCGCAAGAATTAAATTAAAAAGACTCTTTGTAATAATCTTTTAAATACAAATTCTAGATAGGGCTTATACTTGGATTGCAGGCTACATTAGCAAGCATAAAAACCCTAATTCACGCGTGGATTACTTTGTTTTATACTCCAGGAAATAAGATAAAGAATAGTTAAAAATATTTAATTTTAAAAAAGACTCCTACTGTCTAGGACACTTATTAATAAAAATGAATTAAGCAAAAGGAAGCTCTCTCTCGTTAGTATAACACACGCTAGTTTTACTAAAATACTATAACTTCTTTCCCAGGAGTTACACTTTTAGGTCTTGATAATAACTGTAGCTAGAATCTCTCTTAGCCATACTCTTATAAGCTACACTACCTTTCTTGTTGCTTGTTGGAGGATATGAGTTTGATTATAGTTATTCTTAGGAACTCTATTACCTGTATATTAATGTAATAGTTAGTATTATATTAGTACAGTCTTCCTAGTTGTTAAGGATAATATATTATTCTTTGTTCTTATCGTTCAAGAAGAGGATAGAGCTTTAATAGTAGAAAAGTAGAAAGGAGTAATTCTTACCCAACTGCAGTGCAGCGTAGCGGAAATTGTAAGGGTTTAGATAGTACATTCATACCTAACCTACATATCAGCCTACTTATACTCGTCTCAATCCTGAATCTTATGACAGAAAATGAGAATCCACGGGGCTTTTCATTAAGCTACGTTCAAATAAGATGAAGTCTCACTTTTGGCAAATTCTTTAAAATTATACGTGGTAAAGTCTAAGTACTACTTGAAGGGGTTTAGCAAAAAATCCCTCAGTGGGGTTATACCTTACAAGAAGCTTGCTTTCTAAACGACTTTTATGTCAGTTATCTATGGGGTTAGGTTAAACGAAATTAGTTGATTTTGTTCTAGAGATATATAGATTAAGATCAGAAGAAATTTCGAGCCTTTTGCATGTCAATATTGAAAGCGGGTGCTCTTTTAGATTCGATTTCTTTGGTAAGTCTGTGTTCCCGACCTGTTGTTTAATTTAAAGAGACAGCGTATATAAGCACAAGTTATAGCCGATCCAAACTAAAAAAATTTTCATATGCAACAATAAGGGCTAGGAATAAGCCTCTCTCTATCACGAGTAGGTTTAAATGCTGAGACATAAGCCACAGTATCCGTAAAACGGCATTCCTTGGCAATCTAGATATGCTATTGTAGCAAAGATAACAAAATTTTATTTTAAAGTAACAAGCAAGACCTAACCAATTTACAATTACAGAAAGTTTTACACTACCGAGGTCGTATGTATAATTACAAAAAGTAGATTACAACTAGCAATCTCTATACTGAATACAACGGATTCTGGGACCCTCCTTCCGAACGAAGCCCAACAAAAGTCTTGCCCTTCGGCTTTCTTAAGTCAAGTACTCTCCCTTCTATGAGTAGGTCTTGAACCATATACATGTTGTTCCTTTTCAAGGTGCTCTTCCGAGTGAAATACTTGTTAACATGAACTTATTCGAGTTCTTGCTAAAGTAAGACAAAGCTTCTGATTTTGACCCGATATAAGCAAAAAGAACTAGTATTACACTATACAATTTCTTATACGTTGCTTTGGTTTAATTAGTTTAAAAATCAAACTTTTTATGACGGGCGTCCCGTTTAGGATATTGTAATGGATTTTAAGTTTAACCCCACGACTACACTTACGGGTAAGGATTTAGTTATGGTTAGTCTCTACTTTTTTCTTTTTTTTTGTAGCAGCTCCTTATCTTCATGAGTTTACTCGAACCTTAAAAGACATCTAATACTTAGCATGTGCCCGGGTTAATATCTATATTCTTATAAACTCTCATTTTTGATTCTTGAAGGAACTCTCAAATAGAGTATATAATTGAATCTACTGTGTTGCGCTTTCTCTATTATGCTACACCGACGAAAAAAGTCAATCTATTTGCAATTGTTGTAAATCAAGTTCTTTTTTGGGAGAATGAGTTTTCTCCTTTTAATTCTATTGTATTCTAGAGAAGTTTATTACTAAAACAAAAAGATAAATGAACTTGACCATATCCCATTAGCTTAAGGTATTCTTGTAAAAAGATAACGAAGAGGGATCTTCCTCTAATTTCCTTCTTAAAAAGAGCATCTCCTAAATTAGACTAGAAACAAACGTTTAATTAGGTACTTTTTTTTAGAGTCCGCTTTCTCTTTGACCTTGTTAACCGAGAAATTACTTAGAATACTCAAAACTTAGAACAGAGAAACTTATTTGTAAAAAGCCAGCCTTAACATAGCTAAAATAAGACAGGGAAGACTAGAATGCATAGGTTCTAATCCCATAAATGTTACTGACTTTCTTCTTACTCTATATTCATACTCACACTATTAGCTAAAATCTGTATCATAGCTCTCTTAATAACTATACCTCCTACCCTCTCGATTACTCATTATTAGATTTGTTAGAAGTTATTACTTAGAATCCTGTACCTACTGGGGCTATACGTTTACTCCGTAGCTAGGAATTCTTGTACTAGTATTCTAGTTATTATAATCTTTGTATTAGTCTTACTTATTAAGGTATGTTCCCTCACTGTCTTACTTGTTATTGGTACGAGAAGATACAAACCGTGGTAGGAATTTCTTATTTGATACTGATACTAGGAGACACCCTTTACTTTTCCTTACTTAAGTCATTTTAATGCGGGCTATTTAAGTTCCTTAAGTATGACTCATTTTCTTTTATCACAATATGCGATGGAGCTGACAAGTAGAACTTAAGCACCATATAAGATAGGGCTCGCTCGTCAAAATTGGCACCCCCGCCAGCCTGTCAGGAAGGACTTTGTAAATATTGGCAACGAATCGGTTTGGTTATTATATTAGACTCAAAACTGGGATGAAATAACTTAGATAGAAATGCTATGAATTTTAAGCCTTCTAGTTATTCAAGCCTAAAAAAAGGGAAAGGGAAGGCAATATTTAACTTGAGTTCTTCCTTATCCAGAGTATCTAGCAAATTGATTAGAAATGTGTCAAAGTTTTCAGGAGAGCTTTGTACAGTAAAGTCAATAGAGAGCTCTAGAGCTAACGTGAATTTGTTTACGATTAAGGGAGAGACTTTTTTCTTTCCTGGTCTAATTTTAAGGAAAGAGGGAACTTAGGGGCAAAGAAATTGGGTCATGGGGTAGGGAAAATCTCGGTAATAAGTTTAAGTAATAGGAAGGTCCGGGGGTTTAAAGAGCTCCCCCGGGTGCTTATATAAAAATAGGAAGGGTGCTGTGCTCTGATTACAACAATTTGTGTTTAAAACGGGGTCAAAATTCAAGAATCTTAAAAGGGAAATGCGGGACCTCGCTAAAGCAGGCCTCTTAAATAGCTATAGAAAGACTTTTACAATTCTCTTCTGCCTCGACCTATTTCCTAGTATTTGTTTGACTTTATCAGTTACTTCTATGAGCAGCCGCTTCAAGAAGCACCTCAGTTTACTTTTTATTTTATTTTACAGAGGTTCTGTTATTTTATAAAACTGTTCATAAACGGGGTTCACATAAAAAGCAGGTCAAGGGAAAGCTTCGTTTTTTGCTTTTAAATTCTGTAGAATATTCCTATCAGGGAGTCTTTAATCTGGCCGACCAATATCTAAGATTTTTTTGTTCAAACCAAAGGGACTAAACTTCTAATAACAAGGGATAGCATACGGGTTATATTCTCTGAATAAGTTAAAAAAGTCTTACCTCATAAAGCCATATCGGAGGCCCTTACTGTGTTGTGATTAAAGTAAAAGCAAGGAACTTCTAACTAAGGTAAGCGAGGTGTATTAACGCCCCTAAAATTCTTTTGAAGAAAAAGGACTTTGTTTCAAGTAATAGCTTTTGCCTTTTTGGAAGACCTTATATCACGAATTCCATATTTGTTCTTGTTTTAGGAGAAGCTATAACCTGTTGCTTAGCTATAGCAGGAACAGAAGGAGCCTTATAGAACTGTACTATGTATTGTAGCTATAGTATTATTTATTAGAGGGCAGTACTAAAAAGCTAATAAGGTTCTGAATAAGAAGCAGGGCATACAGAATAAGAAAGAGCCCTCTAAAGATTAGGAAAAGTACAAGATTACCCGAAAAATCTTTCCCTTGAGTAGAGTCTCTCATTTGTACGAGCTTTTTTAGGAACAAGTCAAGGCGCTTATAACTTATAAAGAGTCCTGTGAGATTATAACCAGCTACTTTTGCTGCTATGCCCCTTGTTTTCGAAAAAGTTATATAAAAAGTCAAAAGGGTTTTTGCTTTTCCTATGTTTCAAGGGTTTCGGTTTCTTCCAGATCAATTAGTGCTACAAAGGGCTTCTTCTAAAAGTAGGTTATAATAACTCCTATACTTCCGAATGAGATAGGGAAACCCATACCGATAAGAAAAGTGGAGCCCTTAAGCGGTTCTAGCCAGGAAGAGGGAAGCTATAGCTCTGAGGAGTGATACTAAAGACTAAGAAGCGCAGGTAATCCATAACAACAAGAGTAAGCCAGGTCTAGCAACAGTAGGGCCCCTACTGTTCCTCCTAAAACTTAGAACAGATCCTGATATGGACCTGACTAGAAAAGCGAATACAAAAAAAGTTAAGAAGAATTTAAGTCATAAGCGGCCCCTCTGTCCCTATATTGTAAATCAGTATCTCTATAACTACACGGATAACCTTAAAGGACTGCATCGAGGTTCTTTGAATATAGAAATAAAGGAAGACCTTTTTCTGATTAATAATAGAAAAAAGAGATAATTTTAGTAAAACTGCTTAGGTTGCACCCTATAATATTAAAATAGAAAAAGTACTCTAGCTCTAAATAGCATATAATTAATAAGGGGCAAGTCCTTGGAAAAAAAGGGGTACTTTTGTCCTCTTATCTTTGAAACCAACCCTCGCGGGCTTTTACGGATTTGTGCGTTACTTAAAAGTATCTGTAATTCTACTTCGGTGAGGCCCCGGTTAAGATTTTCTTATTATACCTTATTTAACCCTCGTAAAACTAATCCAACACCTAATCAACAAGGCAAAACATTTCTGATAGAAGCTATACTCTTAGTCTGTACCTTCTAAATCTGCGTACCTGTAGCTTTAATCTTACCAGTTTTCTGCAGTCCTGTACCCGCGGCTATACTTGGGTCTTATTCCAGCGCTTGTACTTATCATGTCTATTGCACTACTCTTTTTGTAACTAGTCTATCTATAGCCTGTACTTTTTATAGCTATTGTATTAGTCCTCATATCATATATTGTAGTTTCTTTCTATAGTCCTAGTTGTATTACGCAGTAAGGCAAGATTTATCTTGCTCCCTGTTCTTATCGAAAAAAAGGATAAGGGCCTTAATCTTAGAATGAATAAGTCATTGTTCCCCAACTGTGGGGTACCAGAGGGAGGGTAATAATGCAGGAATTTAGTTAATACCTACCTCATACTTTATCTTAATAACCATACTCTTACTTACTTTCTTTAGAACTAGAGCTCTCTTGAAAGCCTTGCCCTTAGTCTCTAGCTTACTCTTCTTGACTTAGCTTCAATACCCTTCTTGATACCTAGACTCTGTATCTTGGTTCTACTCCTCTTGTTATGGATATATATATACCTGTTTTCTTAGGAGCTATTATAAATCTGAACGCCTAGAAAACTAACAACAAAGAATTCCTCCCTTAAACCCTTAGCCTCAAAACTAGAAATGAGAATGACTAATAAAAGGAAAACCAGATTACCCCTCAGTGCTACTTTATGTCTTTACTGGAAACTGCTTACTTTTATAGCTACTCAGTTGCTTAAACTTAAATTTCAGTAAATCAAGTTTCATTTTGTTAAATAAGGGGTCTACATTAAACCAAAAAAGCCTATAGTTGTTTTTTTAAGAATGACGAGAAACACCCGCTCAGCGATCTCTTAAAGTGATTTTACATTTTACCCACTTTGCATCAATATTTACCATATAAATTTTCATTTATTATATTAAAATTTCGATCCCGCTAAGGATCCTTTGGTTAAAACAGGAGTGAAGTGCATTTTATAATAGGGGTGTATATAAACACGATAGCTAAGATTTCCTTTGAGAACTTTTTTAGGTATTATCCAAGAAGAATTCTCGATACAATGGTGTCCTTTTAGCGGGCGCTCAAGATTAAGGACTCCCTTTACTAAGTAGTATTTCCAAGGGCTGGGTGGGTAGTTCCTTTTTTCGGGGGTACCTTTATTGTTATTGTAAATTATAGGGTTTGCAGAAGTAGAGCATTCAATTAAAAGTACTAATAAAGTAAGTTGACTTGGACTCTTAGATGTAGAATATTAATCAAAGTAGCGATACCTGAAATTTAAAGGTAAAAGCAAAGCACTTTTAAGTTTAAACTGAGAGACAAGAGTTTAAGTCCGCTGTATCATACTATTAAAAAAGATTTAGGATTAATCCCTGTTTACGCCGAGCTACTCTATAATCAAGTAAAAAGTATGCCAAGCATAGCTATATAGCAAGAAAGCGGTCTGAATTACTATATAACTAATGTACTCACGGAATCCAATAGCAGTGTAGCAAGCTAGCGCCCCCTTAATTTAAGTTTTGAGAATGTATATAAGAACTAAGCCAAAAAAGTCCTCTGATGAGAAAAGCTTCTCTAAGTAAAAAGGGACCCCGTATCAATTTGTAGCTATATTTTAAACTTGCAGCCTAAGAGTAAAGAGCCAAACTTGTTTTTTGTCCCGTTTTAGTCTCTTTTTTCTTCTAGCCTCTGGCGTCCCTAGATTTAAAACTTAATATTAAAAAACTCTTCAGAATAAGAAAAGTTCTAAGTAAGCTCTAGTAAGTTTAATAGCTGTGTACGATACAAAGCCTCGTGATAAAAAAACCCTTTTTGGTATGTTAAGTTTAAAGGTAGTCCTAATTATAGAGAGTAAAAATTTAGCAAACTAGAAGTAGAAGTTACGGGATAAGTCCTTTCGAGGATATTTCAAAACTCGCGGAAATGCTAATAAGTAAGATTTTGAAAGTGTTTTCTTTAGTATACCCTGGTATAGGTATAAAAAAGGAAGCCAGTCCTATAGAGAATGAGTTTTATCCTCGGGGTTTTCTAAGGATTCAAAATAAAATAGTTAATATTCCATTGAGTCAAAACGCCTAAACATGGAAAAGCCCGGAAAGATCTACAACAATAACAATGAAGTAAGCCTTTCACCGGAATAAAACAATAAAGCAAGCTTGGGATATTTTGGTGGTCCTTAGTAATTTCTAATTCACCCTAGTTTCATTCAACTAAAGAAAAAAGAAGCAGTACAGGTTAAAAAAATCTTATTCTAAAGTCCCTTTAAAACTTTATAAGCAAGCACTTCTTTAGAACAGGAGTTTTCTCTATAAAGCGAGTACGTTATCTTTCCTTACGGCCCCTCAATCTAGTCTTTTAACTTTGACTTTCCTTTTTGGTTTTAAGAATAAGAGCTTTGTAATCTTTGTACTATTTATATAGAATTTCCTAAATGCCAGCCCTAAAGCAAAAGAAACCCTGGAGAAGGTTTTAATACGAATATAAGAATATGCGACTAAACTCGCTTTTAAGAGCCTTTTTATATATTATAGAATAGTGCGGCTAACTCAAATTTGACTTAGGACCTTCTATTTATATCTAGAAAATAGTGCAAAACGAGATAAAACTTTGGACCCCTTTTGTAAAACATGCTTTACGTATGTTGTTATATCTTTAGTACACTACCGAGCGGAACACCTAAAACTGTAGTATAAAACCCAGTAGCACTTTGCCCGGAAAAATAAGAATAGGGAAACTCGCGCGAGTTTAGAGTGTTGAAGTTACTTGTTATATTCTCGAAAGAAAATTCTTAAACGAAGCTTGCCTATTATACTCTTAAGAAAAAGGAACCTGACCTCTAGAGCAAAAGTCTGCTTTTAGCTATTCAAGATTTCAGAACAAAGGATCCTTTAATAGTTAGGATAGGGGAAAGCTCATGTAAACAGTACTTTTTTTAGAAAATCTTGTGTTAGTGCATGACATGCTTCCAGAGACAGACCCTTAGGTATTGACTGCCCCAGATGAGGAGTACCTCTATAAAATAGGAAAGTTAGAGGGATTAGAATACTTTGTTCTTAGTCGAGGCAATTCTCAGAGTTTTCACGTTGAATCAATTTTATATCTTGTTAAAAATCTAAACATCCAGCTTATCTTACTATAAGCCTTATTTAACTATACGAAACTCAGCGGAATGCCTATTAAGTTCATAAACCTTCTATGCGTACTCTATACACTGAGAAAAAGCAACAATTCTGGGGCAGCTTTCCGTCTTATAAGAAGGTCAGGCTCTTACAAGAAGAAAAGCACTAAGAAGTTAAGTCAGTCTATAGGAGGGGTCCTATTGCGCGGAGGTTTGCTTACACGATTCGAACTCATGGCTTTTAGGTCTCAAGCGCAGATAAAGATTTCGGATTTGAACCTATGTACAATTTCTTAAATGACTCATGACGTAACCTTTCGTTAAGAGGCACCTACCAACTAAAAATCAAACTATTTACTTTAATGTACACCCTACTTTTGTTTCTAACTGATGCTTAAAGCAAATTTGAAGGAGCTCTTTTTGGCATATTAAGTTTTCCTAATCTTAATCTCGTAATTGTGTGAAAGCCTTTTTTATGTTTTATGTAAGTATCTAAATTTGAGTTGAGAAGAGTTAATTACGCTTTATTTTAGTTTAGGATCCTTAGTTAGCATGAACTAACCCCTTTGAAGGGACTTGTGAACCCAGGGTGCCCTTTTCATTTTCATTTTAAAAAGTACTTGAATTTATAGGCGGCTGCTAAAATAGCTAATAGACAACTTCCAAAAACCCGGCTTTTAGAGTAGACCCAAAATTTAGGGACTGAATTTCTTCTTTATCTTATTTTGTCGAGAAAGCAATTTGAGACTCTTCTAGAGTACTACAACCCCACGGAATATTTAGACTTTCCTGCAGGGTACGTACAACATTTTCTCGCTAAGAGATCTCCTGAATTATACTCAAAAGGATAAGACTTCTGAATATCAAATAGAGAGTGCAGACCCCGGATCTTGAGTAGCTGTAATTCAATTATCTGTAATTGAGGCTGCTGGACTCTTATAGGTTTTGGTCCCTAAGGCTAAAGGTTGACAATTAAGCCAATAGCAGTCTTGATTTATCCTCGGATGCAAAGTGAGCGGACTTTCCTAACTTTTGTGAAACTCAGTCAATCCCTTTTTTAATAAAGAGCTTTGAAAAAGTCCCGCTTGGTATGCCTTTTACTGTATCTAAATTTATAGAACTCCCAGAAGTTAAAACAAGAAATTGGGAGTCCTTAATACGGCAGCACTGGATTTGCGAGGAATACTGAAATGAAAGTCTTAACAGGGGGCCTCATCGCCGTTATAGTAAGAAAGATTTAAAGCGTATATAAAAACCTACTAGGTACCTCAATTCTGGATCTAGGCAAGATTTTTATATAAGTTCTGGGACTATTCAACTTTAATTTAAATAATATTTACGTAATAAAGGGCTTGGGCTACTTTTAGAATTCATTATCCTTTTCTGTTTTTGGGAAGGTAAGGAACAATAAAAAAAATCTCCTTATTTTCTACATCCTTCACTAATAGAAGATTGTGCAACAAGACAAGATAATTTACTTTCTTTCCATTTAAAATGAAAAGCTATTATAGAGCTAGCCTAGTCTTGAGAATCTCCTTAATAACTCACTTCAAAAGATCCAATATTCCGAAGAAACTTACTGACACTTCTTTAAGACCCATGTAATTAAAACTGCAGGAATATAAGTCTTAAGAATGGACTACAATTCAGCTATTTTCTCAAAGCTTTTTCACCAATTATTTCATTTATAGCGCAAAAGGAATTCCTAAAAGACTCTCTTAATCTTGGCAATTTTATATCACAGCCTTAGCCTTAGAGAAAAACATAGACATATACCTGCCAGTGGCTAAGTAAGCATAATGAAACCTTGCGGATAGGCGCATGAATAACCTGGAGTAGCTAGGCGGATTAGAACTAGTGCCTTTTCTATTAAATGAACTTTGCTCTATCCTTTTGTCATTCATCCAGGTAAGAGCATATACTACTTTACTATATTCTAAACTCGCTAGCTATATTTATCTCTTTCTTTATAAAGTTATTTTGAACGTGGCAGTACTTCGGTATTTTTCGGTGTATTCCTCCCTGCTGCTATTGTATAGGGGAGGCGTAGCCTTATAGATATTAGGGAGGGTTACTACTCCCGACTAGAGGCCCCGGAATAAGGGTTAAGCTAGGATAGTGTAATTTAGTATCCTACTAGCTTGCCATTATAGCCACCCATGCCTGTTTACCGACTTGCTGTACCTGTTTTTTAACTTGGTATTCTCTATCACTCCCTTATAACCTAGAAATATCCTAACTATACCTGTATTTGCGTTGACAAGTCGTTGGATAAGATAATATGAAACTATTCTGAAGGCAGCTACTTATAAGAATAGGAAAACTTCTTCTCTTAACCCCTAAGTACCCTCTTAGCGATACTCTGTAACGGAATCTTACACATTTGGTAGCTTTCTTAGTCTTATGTATCCTTGGTTTATTAGCCCCGGTTTTGTACCTGTATTTTATTCTATATCAGTATCCCCTCTTAGCTATTAGACCAGTCTTATTACCTGTAGCTATTATCTTACTGTTCTAGCCTGTAAAACCTAACTCTCAGTTTATTATAGGAAACTCTTCCTTTTAAGTAAAAAGGCTCCCAACCCAAGTAGCTAGATTCCTTCTCAATTCTTTATAGCCTATATCTCGCCTAACAAAGAAAAGAAATCCTTACTCAGAAATTGATAGGGAAATTCCTCAACTTGCTTGCTTACCTGGTGCCTAAAAACACCTTCTACTAGAAATCCTTTTAAAATGGTGGGGACTTCTTACACTAGACCAGGGAAATAAGAAAACAACTTTGACTTCTATACTTTAAGCTTTTTTGCACTCCCAAGTTTTGATGTAGTTGTAGTAACAGACATTTTTTTGTCCCAGTTAAAAGAGGGAAAGTAATAGGATCAGAGTAAACGATTCCTTTTCTAAGCTTTCCGATATAGAGAAATAGAACGGGAATTTTCTACAGAGAAAGTTTAAAATAGCTTAAAACGCACGAAAATTTGTAAAATGCAGAATCCACAAGAGCCTGTAAATGCTTGATATAGCGCACAAAAAGACCTTACAATCAGTTTCTATTAAATCTTTGTATGTCTTAATTTGCTTAAGTAGAATAATAATTCTATCTGGACCCGTTAACTACCGATACTTTTAACTTGGAAACCCTTTAAGAATAAGGGGGTAGACCCTAGTGTGATTATTTCCTTACGATAAAATTGATATTAAAAGCAAAAATTCTCTAATGTAAAGTGCTCTAGGACTTTTTAGATTTACCGGATATTGAAATGCAGAAAATAATAGAGGAAAATCAGATTTATAATATATTAGAAGTGAATTGTTCTTTGTCCATAATACAAAAGTTCTCATTTGTTTGCGTCTGTGTACAAGTATTTATATTTAGTCCAGTCTATCTTGGTTCCTAAGTTTTTATTCAGTTAATCTTAATCATTGGTATTAACAAAATGAGGTTACTAAAAAGATTAGAGGAGACTCTCTTGCATAGGTGAAAGTAGTTAGACAACGGAAAGTAGTTTTTCTCTTTTTGTAAGGTATTTATACGCTTTTTCTAAAATGAAATAAGACAGGTTTGTAACTTCTTGAGATCCCAAAAACTATAAAGATTTTTGTATCTATTTTATTCCACCCATTTTGAAGGTCCAGGAATTCCACGAATAGTACTGTATATTTTTAATTCGTAAATACACAAGCAAGCTCTTTTAAACCGGGAACCTCTATAAACCACCTATCTGCAGGGATAATGAATTCCCAATCTAATTTATATTAGCGTTAGGTGCACGCCCAGACTTACGGAAAAGACTAAACTGCCAAAAGGAGAGGCTTGAAAACGTCTTTACAGAACCTAGATTTTAGTAACTTGCTTTAATATACTTTATTAGAGTTTGTTTGCTGTTGGCTTTCTTAGGGTATTCGTCCGATTAAATTATGCTCTTTGTAAGGGTATCTGAGTCTCCTGCAGTTTATAAAACCCTTGCCGTATGTACTAGACTTCGTCTTGGATAATCTTTATATTTAATTAATAAGAAACTTTGAAGTCCTCTGTTAAACAAGACTCTCCCTTTTTTCTATTTCAGGTTAGTATTCGACTTAACAACCAGGATTCGACATTAGCTACAGCAGAAAGGAGTAACCTACTCTATGGGGAATCTTTAAGACAAAAGCTTTTAGATATACTTCCTTTGGGGACTTTCAAATTAATTAAAAGAATAAGGCAACCCCTAACACTTACTAATTACTAGAGCAAAAGCCGAAACCTCTAAAATAATATTACGAGATTATTAAAAAAAGCCGTGCTGAAGACTCAGAGAGGTCTAAATATAGGTCTAGTTATTCGGAAAGCTATCGAAACAGGTAGTAGGTAGTACAAAAAGTAAGGCTTTTAAGCTAAGGTATCCATAAAAATCCCTTTTCTCTTAGAACGAAGTATTCAAGTCTTTCCTTAGAAGTGAGCCTTCTTCAAGACTCTATACAATACAATGTAGTGATAAGTTAATAAATCTAAAATACATTTCTTATTTAATCAAGAGAAATCTTAATTTTAAAGGAATTTCTAAGAGATAGTTTAGAAGGAGCTCCCATATACTATGCGATTTGAACCTTTGCAACTTAATGTATTCTGGTTAAATGCTAGGGGAATCTAAAGAACAGAAGGTAAAGAAAGTTTCTGGATTTCCTGTAAAGAACTGAATTCAAGTTGATGTTTTTGCTGTTAGTGTTTTTGGTCTTTTAGTGTGTAAGGGTTTCACTATTAATATTAATAAACTCTATAACATTAACCTCCCTCCGTTAGACTATGATCGGTAAGAAAGATTGACTCTTAATATTAAATATCCTCCTTTTCGATAAGAGCAAGGGACAAGAGAGGGATAACCTTAACAACAAACCTAATAGAGTAGTAAAACACATTCACTATATAATACTAATTACTATGCTTATTTTATACTATCTATAATATATTTAATTAACTCTAGTTTCTAATACAAATTTCTTAAGAATAATAGCTATAATACAAGATTTCTTAGCTACAAAAACAACCCTAACAAGAATACAACTATCTCTCTGGCTTCCTACTCCTTCTTGTAAGTATCTCTATCTCTTATCCTCTAAGGTCCTATCAAGGGGTATATATTTCCTAATCCTAAAAAGGCTCCTGCCTGATCTGCTAAGTCTAGCTCATCTTAAAGAGCAAGTCATTCAACAAGGTATAGCTGTTCTTAAAAAAGGTAGGAGTATAGCCCACAGCAAGAAGACTGGTTGAAAGCTGCCAAGATAAAAATAGAAAATAAGAGACAGGTACAGGGTGCCGGTTTAGCTACAAAGGACAGGTGTATTCTGAAGAGTATGAAAGCAAGTAAGAGTCAGGCTTTAAGGGTATACGGAATAAGAAAGGTTTACAGAAAAAGCGTTAGGGAGGACGTAAGGAGTGGGTTATTAAAGAGCTCTTTTTACAAAGCTATATCGGGGATTCTACTTGTTGGCTACCCGCTCCTCAGGTTAAATCTAGTAAGGAATTTCAAGTTTCTAAATATAGAAAGCAAGTCTAGGAACTTGTATAGAAACTGTTAAGTGGTCTTGATATTACAAGTTTTCAAGTCTTAACTTATGGGTAAATCTTAGCATACAGAGGAGATTAAAGAACTGGGTAGGTTGCCCTACTGCTCCTCCGAAAAGGTATAAAAAAACAGCCCCCGAAGTCCCAGCTTTTTCTATTCCTTATCTAAATCTAAATTTCTACATTATAAGATAAAAACTCTGAGGAACCTGGCATTCAGATTTGCTTTCAAATCCTGTTAACAAAAGAACTAAATTGCAAGAGAGACTCGCAAAGTCCGAAAGAACAAAAGATAGTATAGGAAATCCCTTTTGAATATCCGGGGCACAGGACTTAACCAAGATTTTAGATAAGCCAGCTTTTGGAAGGGAAAATCTTATCTGTCAGGGACTTTCCGAAGCTTATGAATATTCCTATTTTCAGAGATTGCTATATACGCGGGTTTCGATTTCAAGGATTAAAAGAAGCATAAGTTTGCTTGAGCAAGGTTCTATTCTACCTTTACTCCTCGTGAAATAGTGTGTAAATATTGGTTTGGTAATGAAACAATTTTCTTACTAGTAACCCGAGTAGGGGCTGCCTTTTAGAGTTGTTTAGTAGTCTGATATTTCTTTACTTTTTGCACAACAAAAGAAAAGAATGGGGCATAGTCTTTCTTATTAAGCTATTCCTTTAATGCATGGGAGGAAAGCCCAGATATGATAAATCCGTTATTGTGCCAAGAACTTTTTAGGATGTGTACTGCTTTTCACTAGGAAACCTACGCCCCTTTGTTAGACTTTTATTGTAAAGGGACTGCTGCTAAGTCAAATTTATAGCTTGCGACCTAAAAAAAAAGGAATTTAGGGATATAGCTTCACTTAATAAGGTTATTCTATTAGTATAAGATCTAGAAAGGGCCTCGGAGTCTAAGTAGGAACCCCTAGGGACCTCTATATCCAAAGGTTAAACTCTAACTGAAGTAATATATAATCCTTATATCTTAGACCAAATTGCAGTAAATTTATAGTTAGTTTTTTCATTAATATTAATGTGTCTGGTTGTGTGATATTAACTTTGAATAAGCATACTAATATCCTTCTTGGGCGTACGGACACTTTACTTGTGTAATAGCACGAGTTTCATGAATCTATTTTTTGGCTATCAATATTTAGTAAATTTCCCAATCCTCAAAAAATCTACTCATTGAATTTTAAGTTCCTTTTTAGTTAAGCGGGGTCCTTTTAAAGGTATTTAGCGTTATAGGTTATAGATAGCCCAAGAGTTCTAAGTTGTAAATAGCCGGAACTCCCCCTCTTGGCAAAGCTCCCGATTTAAAAGCCGAAATTAGATAGGTCAAAGATCCCGCATAAGGGTAGACCCCTTAAATTTTTTTATAACCCATACGACACTTGTTTGCATTAATTTTCTTAAATAGAATCCTAAGGGAGCCCCATATTTTAATAGTTTAATAGTCAAGGGTTTCCTTTCTTATTTTGGAGTTTTCATTTCAAGTGTTCTGAATTAAGGATTTAAGTTTTGCTTAACCTGATACTTTGGTAAAAGTTTAACGGGGAAATAATTTTAGGAGTTTCTTACCCTTAAAAAAGACTTGAAACCTTTCTTAAATTAGCTTCTTGTTTACACCACTTGACTATGCTATAATTAACCTCGAAATATTAAAAAAGGGGCTTCCCCGTAATAGATCGAAACCTTTATAAATAACATACTTTTTAATATCTAAAAAACTCTTCTAACTACTTTCTTACTGAAAGGCTACTATAAGCCTGAGTTCAGTACGGGGTTCCTATGTTTGGTGTACCTAAAACTTTCAATTTGGAGTTTCAATTCATGTAAAACCTAAATTTATATAATAATACAGGTTTAATATTTCCGCGTGATATACAAGAAAACTCTTAACCAAGTAATCTATCTATAAGCAACAAGATATACTAAGAGAATTCAGAATTCCAACTTTAGCTAAGTTAAAGTTTAATTCTTGGGTTATTCCCTTGAAAAGACAGGCTTGATATTCTATTTTATCTAGATAAACTTTAAAATAAAGACTACGTAACTTAAATTCTTTTTATTCTTGGGGATCCCTTTGTACCAAGGTTCTTCGTTTGAGTTTACAGCTTTTACTTAAAAATTACGGGCTATGAAAAAGAAAATATCCAGAGTAAGAGCCCTAGGGTAGGTTCTTTTTTTATGCCGAAAATTAGAAATTACATATGGTTGTTAAAAACTTGACCTGGACTAAAGAGCTATGCAAATATTTAGGGGCTTGTCTTTTGTAGGACTTTACTTTGAAACGAGGAATAAGGAGTTTCTTTTTATAAAAACCCTCTTGATTTGAAGATGCAAAATACCTTTACCTTCTTAGAGTATGGAGTATATGACTGCTTAGCCCGGACTTCCGGTATATAGAACACGAAAAAGAATAGATAATAAATGTACCTTACCAAGCAAAACGAGGAGACTTTTCAACAAGAGTTAGTTAAACTTCGAAAAATAGAAGATACTAACGTAAGGTACTCCTTTACTGAGGAGGTTTCTGCTTGGCCTCTTACTCTAATTTACTGGTAGTGCTTTTTGTAAGTTTCTTAAATCAGAAAAACTACCTAATTCCTCTTTGTATGTAAAATCTTCCTTACTTAAATTACACCAGGAAGGGGGAATCTCTTAACCTCAACTCCTTTCCTTTTTTTAGAACTAACTATAGACTTCTCTTTGACAAGGGAACCCCTATTAATAAAATAACTAGCCCGAGGAAAATCCTATCTTGTGCAAAAGGCCGGTTTACAGATACTATAATTTTAGTTTAACTTAGTGATAGTGAAAAGGGGCTCTCGATGCCTTCTCCTATGCTTCTTAGTAAATAACTCCTTTTTAAACTTCAACTTACTTAATAAGGGTAAGTTCCGTTCCACTTTGTACTATATCATATAATAGAACCCGTAAGTAAAGCTTTGTGTAGTAGAAGTAACCCTAACCTCACCAATTAAACAAGATCTAAGAGAAAGGTGACAAAAGTCAATTCTATAGAATAAAACTCCAAAAAATCATACATACATAAGCGGGTCTTAATTTGCGTTATAATGCACGAAAAAGGCCTTAGAATCTTTTTTTAGGAAGCCTCTTTAGTGAAACGAAACCCTGCGGATAATTAGAATTAATAAAGTCCTGTAGATACCTTGGGTTCGAAGCTTACGGGGATTTCTTTAGAGCAGTTAGATTCCCTTTAAGTACTTAAGGAGTGCCCGCCCACGTATAACTAAAAGTAAGAAGAGTGCTGAGTAATGGTAAAGATTTTAAAGAAAAGTGGGAACTCTGTAATAATGATAATAGCCTAAGTTAGCCCTTAACTTAAGAACTCTAATTGGAAAATCCAAGAGATAACTTTTTTTAAGAATAATATGCGCCTCAAGGTCTGGAAGTGCCTGTAGAAAAACCTGCTTTAAATTAATTAGTCCTATGTTACTTATTTTTAACAAACTTATATAGAGTATCGGCAAAAGTACTTGTTACTCGAAGAAATTAAGGGATTTAACCCTTTTAGAGTTCCTTAGTTTAAAGTTTAACGGGGGACCCTTAATTATGTTATAGTAGCTAAAATAACCAGCAGTCTCGGGTTTTGCTTTTATAGGTTTTATAGGTAATAGGCCCACCGGATCTAAATTCACAACACTTTAAGGATCAAACTCTAACCCGACCTATGGGCTTACCGATCGGATAGAGGGTGAAAGTCATATTAATAAGGATTATGCTAAAGTGAGGTTTCAATTAAGAATAAAGATTAAGATAATACGATTTTTTTAACCGGATCCGAGTTACCTCCCCTTAATTAAAAGATTAGACTTTTAAAAGGAATATAAATATCCTATGAGTACTAGCTCTTGGACGCTTGTCATGTTGTAATATAAATTTGGAAAAAGAAAGAAGTAAAAAAGCTTTTTATACTACGCGTACTTTCTGGATTATAACTTAACAGGAATTTTTAGAGAGGTAGGTTGTATCATTTCTTATTTAAGAAAGCTTTCCCCAGTTTTCAGTTCGGTAAAGAGTTAAGTCTTAGATCCCGTTTTGGGTCTTACTTGAAAAGGGAAACTTGGGCACTCCTTTACTTCAATTCTTTTTACTCTATAAAAGCTAATATACCTTATTTTCTAAGATTCTATCTCTTAATTTAAGGGGTTTTAGTTAGAGACAAGTGAGTTCGTTTAGCATATTGATATGGGATTCCTTGTAAAAGCTTCGTTTTTAGAGAGAGACAATTAAGTATCCTTAGGGTTTTTGGTCGATAGATTTTTTACAAGACAAATTAAACTTATAAAATGAAATTTGACTCTATTACGTAGTACCAGACCCTTTTTGCCAGTTCACGAAGCTACTCTAATTCCATAAACGACACAGGTGTTTATGCCGGGTCCCTATAATTTGTAGAGTTATATACAGTTTTAAAAGTTTTTTCTTTTTTATACATATCTCAGTAGCGTAATTCACGAAAATTAATAATTTAATAGAATTGAAGCCTTCCCTACCTCTTATCTTAAAGTGGTAAATTTGTCATTAGTTTGTGTTGTACCCTAATCTAGCACCCTTTAACTTTATTATGATAGGGGTATCCCTTTATACGGTTTAGTAATAACCCAGAAAAATTTTCCGAGAATAGTCTGGGTATCGTATAAGTATTAAGAGTTTTGACTCCTTGCAAAGTCAGAGGGAGTACTCGTAGGAGGTGCTTAGAAATAAAAAGTGGAATCAGCCTAAAAAGGCTTTTTAATAGTAAGTACCCTGAGTGTAACTTAAGTGAACTAAAACTTTGCTAGTTACAGGGTTTTGCATTGGATAGTACAAAGGGGGTCCTCCTGAATCTATAAATAGGAGTAGCTATGTGTACTTAGGGTCCGCCGTCCCTTTTGAAAATTTCTTAAATAAAGTATACAGACTCCGTTAATTAAAGAAGCTTCCTTATTTTTGAATGTTAGAGGTTTGCCAAAGCAGTACTTTGTATATCCGACACTAAAAGGTGGAGTATACTACTATTTTCTTTCCTTAAAAAATCTATAACCAGTATTCACTATTAAGAATTAAGAGAAAGTCCGCGGCTCGTTTAGAATCGGAAGCTTCTATTCGATTTCTTTCAACTAGCTAGGACTAAGTAAACTTAATCACAATTATAATTAGAAGTGTTCTATAATTTTAACAAGGAAACCCAAAGACTTAAATAAAAGAGGGGTCCAATCACCTACGCGGGATCCTGACGTTAAACCCTTCCTGTTTAGAGGCCAGCTCGCATATTAAAGTAGCTATACTTTTATAACGGAATTTCTAGGAGTCACTGCTTGGGTAGATATCGTATTTATACTCAATTTTGGGCCCCATGAATTAAAGATTTGAAACCCCTTTTCTACTATGCTTTAAGCCGGGCCCCGTACACACTAAAGATATAGGGCATTTCTTAAAAAAACTTTAACCAATTCTTACCCTTAAATTAGAATATTAAATCAGATACGGGCGCTTCGATGTTTGTATAACTTCTTTTCTAAACCTCACTTTTATTCTAAATATTAAAAAAGGTTTAGCTCACTTAATACATTGGCCTACTCAGGAACGTTATACTCTTTTTATTCCTTGCCCGCTCTAAGTATTCCCAACGTTAATACACCCCAACTTTAAATTACTGAAACCTGATAAGACTTGAATTTACGAAATCTGGTAATAAGTAACCGCTCCGCCAAATTCTATATTATTCTAAACTTATTAACGAAACTCTTGTATAGAATAAAATCTAGTTAGATTCAAAAACTCTAGAAGAGTTCCTTCGAGACCGTAAAAAGTCAATCTCACTTAGTATTTACAAGATTTCATTTGTTCTTTCTTATATTTATATGTCAAATATCTACAACCACACCAGATGTTCCGCGTTGTAAAGCCCCTTTATGAGAGCCCTAATAAAAAAGCCCGCGATTGCCCTTAGTCCTTAAAGTAGTAAGGGACTAAAGCCTGGATTTTACGAGAAATGGTTCTTCTTTTTTTTTAAGTAACAAAAATCAATAATAGTAAATAAAACAAATATGGGTTAAACATTTATGTATTATTATTGAAAAGGCATCCCTAAGCAATCTAGTTAACTAACGGCATGCTCTAGTATAAAGCGAAAGGGGTCTTTTACATAACATATAATGGAGTAGGTTTAACCCTATCTTAACCTTCCTGAACTTTAGTAGGAAGTCCTTTGCCAGCATCCCTTATTAATAGACCTTAAAAGCCGGCGTCCATCCAAACTCTTAGTAAAGTATTCTCCGTGCATCTGATATATACAACCCCTTTTTAAACAGTAAAATTCTCTCTAATTTCTTGGGGGTTACCCACCACCCCTGTGAAAAAGAATAGGACGGAGTTTAACTACAGCAGCTATGTCTATTTAAGAATTACTCGGAACTTTCCTCTTGTTTTTCTCAAAGGTTTCTCCGACTTTTTTATACCTGAGAGGTTTTAGTTATAACTTTTTGATAGGTGTCTCAGTAATATAAGAATAAAGGAAATGCCTAGGTTTCGCGAGTTCCATATACGTATTCTATCCAAGAGGGGTTCTTGCAAAAGATTGTAGTTTTAGTCGTTTTCGTATTAAAGTAACTCGAGTTAAGGTAAAGCTAAATAGAACTTAAGGAAACTCATATATACCGAAAAGGGAGAACAGGGGTTTGAACCTTGAGTTGTATTTACTTCTATTTTAATCTAGAATAGCAAAGGTTCTATTCTTGGGACGGGGCCTCTTAGTCAACTTCTTGCATGAGCAACTAAGGAACATTCAATAGAAAAATACACAAGTAAAGTGTAGCCATGTTTTTATAGTCGACTAAGTCTCCCTTATATTTAAATCTTGATATCACTAATACGAAGGGCACTTTATCGAAAATAATCTGACAAAAGGGGTCCCCTAAGGACTCCCTATTAGTATGAAATTGGAGTTCCTTATGTTCAATTTAGAGTTACTTCTTAGCGTATAGAAGGGCTTCCTAATAGAACTTAAAAGTTACCCTTTGTAAATCCCTTAGCGGGTTGTCGAAATAGGAATTTGCGGGGGGTAATTCTAATGCAAAACCCCTACCCTTTTTACCTTTTTTACTATATAAGGACTGGAGAATAAAGGCGGGTGTTGCGAAATCGCTAGTAAGTGCCCCAAACCAAAAAGAGTGTCATATTTAGCAGCAGTTTCTGGGTCTTTCTGAGGCACGGTTTTTAGAATAGAAGAATTTGAGTGTTTCCTCGGGGTTTCTTTTTCTATTTATATTCTAGTTATGGGTCCTTCAACAGGCATTAATTCTTAAGGTTAAACTACTACTATTTTTAGACGTGCCCTTTAGCTAGTTATTATACTTTTAGGAAGAAAAATTTTTAGTAGTACTTGAATTTACTTTATTATGCCGAGGAGCCTCTTGTTGTACTTGTTGTAGCGCGCAGCTCCGTGCTACGGGTCTCCGTTTTCGAGATTCCTAGATTAAGGACCCCGCCCCTTAATTCTTGTTAGGTGATACGTCAAAGTTTTATGATACCAAATTTACATTTTTCTTTTGAGGGATTTTCAATAGAGCCTTTACCTACATAAATAGAAATTTAGAGCAAAAGCAGCCTTAGAATTCCTTAGATAAGGAAGTTGAACTAATACCCCTTGATTGAAAGTTAAGAATGCTGGTAAATTCTTGGGTATTTGATCCTACATTATCTCCTGGTAAACAAGAGCCTTTCATTATAAGAATAACAAGGGTTCGAATCCACGTATCCGGCAAGGAAACCTATTCCCTATCTTTACTCAACGAGCAATTCCAGTTTCCAACAATTGAATAGATTTTGAAATCCGAAAGCGCTTGTTAAAATGAAAATAAAAGCAAATCTATAAGAATTATTCATGCACAATCCCTTTTTAGAATCGCTTCTAAAATTTTGTTTGTCCCTAAAAAGAAAGTTAAAAAACCCATGAGGTACGGAGGGCTCTTGTGAAAAAAGAGAAGGGGATATCCATAATTACCGCGTGAAAGGCTAAAAGGCCTTAATTCTATATGTATATATTACGCAAGAGGGGTACTCCCTTGTATTTTGTAGAAACTCGTATAAAGGTTTAGCACTTGTTTTGGTAATACTAAAGTTTTGTTTTAAGGCTTGTTATTTCATATAGTACCTTTTCTGGTATAAAATTCTATAGGAATTTCAAAAAAAAATTTCTAAATTCTTAAAATGATATTCTTGTGAGTAGCCGGAAGTACGGGGAGTCTCTCGTGTACTTATTAGATAAAAGCCCCTACTGTAAAAAGACTATAATCTATAATAAAAGACCTAACTTTATAGTAATCCGGTTACTCTCACGGAAGAAGAGCCCTTAGTGCATTGCTTTTGGTATCAACTTCTCATATCATAGAAAGGTCCCAGGATTCCTCGAACAGGGGTCTCGAATCTTTGGTCAAATCCAAACAATGGATAGGAAAAGGTTTCTGAAATAAACTTTCTATTAGCTGATAAATATGCATTGAAATGAGGTAATAAAAAATGGGTTATTGCATAAGTGTTCACAAACTCTATTAGGATAGGAAGTTCCCTATATAAGTTAATCTATTCAGAATTTTATTTCATCCGAGTTTTTCACGACCCGAGACAAAAAGGAGGCCCCTTTCTGTAACGGTTTTTAAAACGGTAGTAAGTACGACAAGTATTCATGTTTCTATTTGAGATGAGGGTAGCATTCCTTTCAGCACTGATAGATATTCTTATGGGAGACAAGTCAACTCAGGGGTCTCTTAAGGAGTGAAAAGTTGCTTGGCGGAAATCTATATAGAATATAAAATAGAATAATAGAAGAAGGGGTTTCTTTATGTCAATTTGGTATATCAAGGGTGCTTTCTAGGAGCTCCTCTAAAACTAGCGGGTAATTTTATTCTATAAGATAAGCAACTCTCACTTTCTGAAAGGAATTCATACACCAGTAGTAAAAAGGAAGATTAGCACAAAGGTTTTGACGCCTTTTTCCTATTAATTAAAAATACGAGACTCATTTCTTACTTGCTAGACGTACCTAGGGCTTGCACTTTTCCTTAAGGTTTTAGAGTAGAGTTGGGAAAAACCCCTTTATAAAAACAGGTAGCTTGCACTAATCTGAGTATTTTAATTCTTAGTATTAGGCAAGGGTCTTTTTTTTTGAATAGTTCCTTGTTGACTCGCTTTTTAGTCAAGATATTAGCCAAGTAATTTATAAAAGTATTTACAGGGTACAGTAGTTTTGCCTACTCCTTTTTATACAAGAATCTTTAAGGAATAAAAATCGCTTAGATAGAACGAAACAAAAACCTGTATCAACGTAGCGTAGTGCATGAGCTTACCTGGACGAATGCTAACAATAAGCAGGTAATAAAGTGAAACAAATTTTGAGGAAACGACTCCCATATAAAATAGAAAAGAGTGTCCATTATTACAAAGGGGGCTCTTAAATAAGCAATTAAGGATACCTGTTTATTTGTAAAAAATCAAATATACGAGAATCTGAATAGGGGCCGAAAGCAAAACTTAAAAACCTCTGTCTAAAAGAGCTCCCGCGTTTTGTAGGTATTTACGTTATTAGACTAGTATTTTGTTATGCTGAGTGGATTTCCCGTATGTCTGTAGTTGGTAAAACAAAGTTTAGTTTATGGAATCCCTCTGATCTGATTAAAGAAAGCCGCACTTTTTGAACTCGCAGGTTAATCCAAAAATGAGAGCGAGGTACCTCGAAGCTATTGCTTAAAAATAGAAGTAAGAAAACCGGTGTCTAAAAAAACAAATGTGTACTTGACTCGAGGAGAGGAGGGCCTCTTTTGATTACAAGTTTTTGAGTAATCCAGAGTTTTTTGCTGCAGTATAGTATATATATAAGGGGTCCTTTTGCTATAGGATAGTAGCCTAAAATAGATTGAGAATATGTAGGGTCTAATGATCTAAACTTATTTTGTTTGCAAGACTCCCGAAGAATAGATCTTAACTTTATTATTAGTTTCAAAGTCTCAATTTACTAGTACTAGACAGTAGTTTTATAAAACTTAACTTGTTATCACTCAGTTTCAAAATTTATGATTTTAAGGGTTTATCGTTAGTAATAGGTTCAAAGTCCTATTATGCTTATGCTCCGAAAAGGTACTCATTTAAGAGTTCTGTAAGCCAGCTTACAAGAAAATGCTTAATTTAAATGGTTATGTTAGAGTTTTCCCGGATCACTTCAGGGTTAGGGCTTCTCCCCCTTGCTCTTTAAAACCAAAATGAGAGTCTATAACCGGCTATTAAGGGGCAACCCTATTCAGTTATTTTGCTGAATTGTAAGGAACCGCCTAATACTATACAAATCTGGATATATAAAAGGGAGTCCTAGCTATCTTATGAATCAAAATTCCAAGTCAAATTTCTTTTTAATTATATAAATTATAAATGCACGAGTCTCAAATACTTTAGTTTTAACAAGGTAAACACTGGATTCTTATTATATAGGAAAGCTCTTCTAAGGCGCGATACACGTAACACTTAAACAATTCTGCTGCTAATCATATGAAATTTCTCAAGAGTTATCCTAAGAATCTTTATTCAAAAGCCTCCTTACATAGACGTCTCTTCCCGTACTAGAGAGATGTCTGTTCCTTTTATTTGGCTGGGCAAACGCATTGAAAAAGAGTAGGGGAATTATCCAATGCCTTTAGTCCTTACGCTATAGCAACTTGGTTAAGCTCTTAGGACCCTTCATGGGATTATACTATAGTAGACAGCAGAAACCTCTCATTTTCGGGTTTACTTATTACTTATAAAAGACTTTTCAAATTAGATAGTGTAGTTTAGCAGGACCTAATTTCTTTTTAAGGAAATTACTTCGCCACTTTTTGGCGGCTGTGTCTTTGTGGGATTTTTTCTAAAAAAACCAATAAAAAGAAAGATTCAACCTTACTCTAATTTTAAAGCGAACAAATTTCTGTTATATCTCAACCCCGATTAAGGTAAGGGGCGGGTGAACCAACATAACGTTCCTTCTCGGTATGGCTATAAGAGTTTTTTTAGGGAGTCCTTATTATCAAGTAATCCCGGGCACAACTACTCCAACAAGGTCTTGAAGGAAATTCATAAGGAATATAGCTAAAATAAATAGAATTTAGTAGAAATTTACTAGTTAAAAGGGAAGAGTTAAAACAATAGATATAATAATGGGATACCTTCAAGCTTTTATGACTAAGAAAATAAGCATCTTTAATAGAATAGCCCGTACATATATTAAAAATTCCCTCAAGGCAACCCTTATTTAGGAATTCTGCCCTACTAAGTTAAGTCAAAAAAATCCTCACAAGGAGTGTTTACTATTAAGGTAATCTCAGACCTCTGTTTAACCCTAAAAATTTTTATATTATATAACAAAAAACCTAAGCAGCTGCTGAAGTCAAACCTAAAAAACGATAGATTTACTAAAACTTTTTTGTAAGGACTCACTTATCCGTTAAAGAACTTTCTTTCTTTTTTCATTTTTAATATTGACCCGATTTTAAAACGTCACCGCACGGGTATCCACAGGGCTAGGAAATTCCGTACTAAGAAACTGCCGGACTATGCTACGGGTCCCACAACACTCCTCTTAGAAATTTTAGGCACTCTCCTAATTAATCTGGATTCATTATCTCTGACATTTTAAAAAGGGAATCCACTTTTTATTTATAAGGTTTATAAGGTATAATATAAAGGGATTTTTTAGGATAACAAGAAAGCCCCTTAATATATATATATTAAACAGACGGCTTAAACTCTTGTTTCCCAATAGAAGGGGTTTACTTTAGTGACAGCAAGACTTAATCAAGACAAATCTGCTTTCATGCTTATACCTCCTCCTTAATTTTAGCCTCGTGTAACCCCGAAATATTGTAAAAATAATGTAGTACAAAGTAATACAAATAAATAGTTTTTGGTTTACCTATATTAGATTGAAAGTGTGCATTATAGCAATAAAAGTCTTCCTTCGGATGCTCCTTATTTTATCGTTATAAAGCATTTCCTATTATATATCTCAGTCCCTCTATAATAGGAATTTCTGGGCTTACACGCCTAATGTGAATTAAAAATAGGAACGTACCTTTAATGCAGGTTTATCAAAGGTCCCTTTGTTTTGTTTTTTAGGAAGTTTGTAAGTGTAATGGTTTTACAAGCGGGCGGAGGGGTGTAATCCCGAGAAGAGCTAAGCACGTTAAGCTGTTTCTTAATTAGAGTATAAACCCTCAGAACTTAAGATCAAAGTTCCCTATCAAAGAGTAAGGACAAAACTAAACCTATTCTCGAGGCTTTACTAAGACTTTCTTTATTATTTTGGCAACTTAACTTTCAATTTTTATTAAAAGACTTATAAATAACTAAAGGCATGGGATTTTTAAGACTCACATGTAACTCCCTTTCTATGCTCCCACTGTTTAGGAAGTTCCGCTAAGCTTTTCACCAGTTTCGTTAAAGAAAATCCCCTGAAATGAAAGGGCCGAAATGAACTTCTCTCAGTTATAGCGGGAAAAGGTTCTTGTTGGAAGTTTCGAATACTTAGTGGTAAGGCATCCATCTGTTAAGAAAAGGGGACCGCAGGTTTTGCAGTGAATTAAAAACTCGGATTTATTAGTCTAAAAATAAAGAGAAGCTTTTCAGTATAATTAGCGCCGTAGCGAGCCCGGTAGTATTAAGCGAGTTTTCCGTTGAACAACAATAATTTCACCCTTTCTTGTATTGAAAAAAGGGTCCCTTGTATTAAATTATTTATAGGTATAATGTACTAAATTGACAGCATATTATTTCAGAGATCTCTAAGTTAAGTGTTAGTCCTTAAGTTAATAGGATATCGAAAAGCCTTCAGTTGCGTACAAAAAAAAAGCATAAAAATTAGACTTCAAAGTATGAGAATCCAAAAATTTCTTAATCTATGCGAGTTCTTGGTAATCCTTTATTAGAGAAAAATATATAGGATACTTTAGTAGTTTTTTTCAATTCAGTCATCAAGTCAAATTTCTTTAAACTCAGAAGATAGAACTGGGGCCTTTTAAGTTAGACATGCTTTTGTCGAGGGATTTCCTTTTAATTTCACTGTAATGTCAAAAATAGTATAGTAGTATGCCTTGAAGAGCTGTTCCAAGAAGGGAAGGGAACCCTTTTCGAGGAAATTCAAGGATTTGCAAAAGGAAGTCTCTGTTGAACAACTGATCTGATAAGTGAGGCTTATATGTAACAATCTAATACGAATGCTTTATTTTGAGTTTGGGTTTTTTGTGTCTTACTTTCCAGTAGACTTTAAGGTAGAGATAAAGATTTTTAGTTAGTCTGTTTAGGTAGATTCCGAATAAGGGCAGTGCAGAAACGGGGGTCTGGTTAAATACGAGATGCTTCGAAGTTAATACTATTGAATAGATATCCTTTACCTGTTATTGCGCTCTAATATAGTTGTTTAATCTTTCGGGATTATAACTTTCTATTTTGTTTTGTTCTCAAAGAGGTTTCCAAATTAATAAATAAAGGAATTTTTAGTGGGATAAGTATTGATTGACTTCATTGATTCGCGAGCTTACTATGAAAAGCACTAACAAAAGGAGACTTCCGGTTAGTCATCAACTTCAGCAATTACTTAATCAAAACACAAAGCAGATATACGACTTATTGCTTTTATTCCTATCCAACCCTTACTAAAATCGAAGTAGTTAGTAGATCCTCGGTTTATATGATGATGTAGATTAGGTTTCAGGAAACTACAAGTTTCTAAAAAAAGCTATAGACAGCTCGGCAAAAAGGGTTTTAAAAAGAAAAAGGGGGGGACTCATAGATAAAGGAAATTCAGAAACCAAGAATAGATTATAGACTCTGTTTACAAAAGGAAGACAAAGGTAATGCAATTAAGAAATTAGACTAACTCTGAGCTTGGAAGCAATGAGACAAAGAAGCCTTATAAAAACAAGAATGATATTTCTCGGGATGGGATTTCACTCATCAATATTAAAACCTTACGGGGATAAAGAATACTCTATTAAACTTAATTAAGTACCCATTTTGTATGGTGTACTTTCCTGCAGAAACTCGTCTAAAAGATCTGGCCTTTTCTATTATATATTAGCTGTAGTTTTAAATAAATTCTTTTTAAGTTGTACCTAAGTAGAATATTCTACTTTTAATCCAAGCACAAGAGGAAATATTTCTTTGCAAATAAAAAGAGCTTCTCGATTAGAATTTAATCCTGTTAAAAATGAAGATCAAGTATAGTAATAAGGCTGGGTTTTTAAAGAGTCTTGCTATATGGACCTAGCGATACCCTCTTCAAACGTTTCTTTCTAGATTATGGTAACTTTCTATAACTCTACTAGGGACTGTAATCAAGGGAAAGAAATTGAGTATTGGGGTAGACTTCAGTAATAATAAAGAATATCTTAGCTATACAATTTAAGATTGTTAACCTCAGGGTTATATAATTCAATTAAAATTTGAAATTATAAGTATGAGCTATTCTACAAAATAAAATTTGTTTACAGAATTGTAGAATAAATCGGGACTTACTTTAAAGTATTAAAAGGAATAAAAAGCGGAATAAAACTGCCAAAAGTTTGCTTGTTCAAAAGGAGGGCTCTAAATCCTTATAGAGTAAACAAAGGCACTTTACCATTCAAAAGGGGGGTCTTAGTACCACTACACGACATTTTTGGATTGATTATCTTTATCTAGTCTTCCCAACTCAACATATTTTTATTATCTATATATGCGACTGTTTATTTCATTATTTTAGCAAGGTTTTATCCGGTAGATTAACAAAAAAGAGTAAGATATATCTATATAGTAGTAAATAAATTCTTACTCCGTTCTTGTTATTTAAATAATTCAAGCTACGAGACAAACAAAAAAAAATCAAATCTCTTATGAATATTCTAAATAACTGAAATCCGCCAAACTTAAGGGAATTCGCAGCATATAAACCTAAGTGCTACATCTGAGTGTCCTATTGTCACTTAGCAGTCGAAAAAACTCTTGTTACCAGGAAAAGGTAAGCAAAAAGCTATTTCATAGACCTACCTCTTAGAACGGGTATAGCCATCGCGGGGATAGAATTGTATCTATAGAACTTTGTTTTAAAACTCAAAATTGACAAGACAATAGTAAGGAAGGGTTCCGTATATCTTTGAAAAAAGGTAAGGGCTGCAAGCTAACCATAACCTTTTAATCTCTAATTTCTATTTACCAAAGTGTAACAACTACTTAGGTTACCCATGGAGAAACAGAAAGTGTAGAAATTCCTGAACTAAGCCTTGAACAAGTCTAGGAAATATATGCATTATTATAATCTGAAACATACTTCACTTATAACTAACTACTCTTTTTTTTACCTGTCACGTAGCGCGAAGGCTTAGCAAATCAAACATTTAGTACCTTTCGAAACGACTTGAAATAAAACTAGATGGGTATTCTTAGCTTTGTTCCACTCAAAAAGAAATCGGGTAAAAGGAAACTTAGTGCTTAATCGAGTAAGTGAAATAGGATTTTTTAGATGTTATACTCAACCCTTTTGACATTCTTAATATGGGAACTACGAATTCTGTTGTGTTTGTAAAGCTTCGTAAGGGTAGAGATGCAATTTCCTTAAAAGCTTTTCTGTAACGTGTGGATAAGATTCTTAAGTTAAAAAATTGTATACCCTTTTTGTAAAGAGGAGGGGGTGTCTAAGTATAGTTAGACTAACCGGGTCCGAGAGCTCTTGTGCACAACCTGTACCTATTGTTATAAAATGTTATAAAAAAGACAGAGCTAAACCAAATTCAATAGACATCCCGATTTCATTTATGTCCCATATCGGCAATTTTCAAAATTCTTGCTGAAATTTATTACCTTATTGCCTTTCTTATACAAAAGCACTATCAATAGCGGATTTGCAGTTTATAGGTCAATGAAGTATAAAGGGGGTATGCTCATAGCTTCTCAAATATCTTTCTTTTAGATTATCAGCATCCCCTATCAGTTAATTCTTATGCGGGGTGCGGTCAGTTAATATGGCATAAGAAAAGGGTATTGCCGAGTGTAGAAGAATAAGATAATTTGGCTTTGGTTATTTAGAGTTTAGAGAGGTACATACTTTTCGTGATTAAGCTAAATACCCGCCTTGAATCCTAGCGAGCCAGTATGATAAAAGCAATTTTATAAAGATAAAGCTTTGTTTTGGTATAGATTTCGTTAAGTAACTCCCGTATCAGGTTATTTTTAAAGTAATGAATTTCTAAGGGGACTACCCTCTCACGGGTGTATCCTACTTTTTGTTAGCAAGCTGATTAGGAGAGTACCAAAATCTAACAAAGTTGCCGAGATAAGGAAGATTTTGACAAGTTTAACCAAGACCGTCCCCGGGATTTTTTTATACTTATAGTAATTGGTGAATGGCTCCGATAGAAACTTCGGCCGAGTACTATCGCCTGGATCTAAAAAAGGAGCTGCTTAAAATATATTAGTAAGTTCTTTTCACTTTTGTTTAATAAAAACGAGTAAAACTATTAGACTCTATAATCCAGAATCTAAAGAGAGTCCCTTTTATCTTGGAATTACTAGGAAATCTTTCCTTCCGCCTAGCTTTCGTACTCTGGGTCTCTATAACTATAAGAGGAGTCTCTTGTGCTGAATAAGGTATCTCTGGAAAAGTGCTTTACTGAAAGAAAGGCTATATAATTTGAGTTGTTTATTAAAGGGAACTCCCTAAATTAGTATAACAATAACTTAATATAAACAGAACCCACGCGTATATATAGTTGTCAATTTTATAAAGTTAAGTTTAAGGGCCGAATATCTTTTTATCTGATTTATGACGCACAGTTTAGATCTACCTTCCAATCAGAAGTGCAATAAGATTAAACGTACTAGATTAACAGGAGTATAACTTCTGCCGGACTTTGTTAAGTAAGGTAAGGGAGTTGCTGCAAAATTTTTAGAGAGTAGAATTGCATAATTAAAGTATCAAAGTATCTTATTAAAAAAACAAGGATCCCGTTTTACCGAAGAGAGCTGTCCTATACTTTTGTAATACAGCAACTTTAAAAACCAGCTTGTGAAAGAGATTTCACTCTGAAAGCGGGCTCCTTTGAAGTAAAACAGGACAGGGTTTATCCATTTACAAAAAAGTTTTAGTTCAAAATGTATAGGATACCCAAAAAAGGCAAGACGCTGCGAGAAGAAAAGCAAATATCTAGGTTCTGAAGTACCCATGCCCCCTTTTTACTTATATTCATAATAGCTTATACATAACAAAAACCAAGGAAAGAAACTACTAAAAATCCGTAGGACTTTTACTAGCAACCTGGTGCGGGTAATATGCGTAAATTTGAACCTAAAAATAAAGCATAATAAAAAAGGTTAATAGGTATGAGTTTCATAAAAATTTTTTACTTTGTTACTGAATTTTTATGTAGCCGAGGATAAGGTGGCATTTTTACAAGTGAAAGATGTGCCAGGAAGTTTTTTTAACGATACCTTTACGCCTGGGGAATATAAGCTTTTTAGGAATTACTAAAAGTCAAGAAAGTCCATTAATTAGAAACTCTTTCATTTTCATATGTATATACTGGGATTTTTGCAAGGAACTTGGGTCTTGGAATGAGGTATTCGTATGTAAGTAGGGGCCCCTTGAAATTTTTAATTAAAAGTATTCGGGACTCCTGCTTTAGGAATATATTGCACCTTTCTCTCATTTTTAAAGATCCCCCTTGATTTCAGCTACAACCGTATCTTTATTTAAGGAGGTTCCCTTGTTTATCTTGCATAGTGGTCCAGGACTTGTGATTTTTTTTACTAGCCTTTTTAGTATAGATTTTTATACTTGTTGACCTCACAATCAACAGTACAAAAGGAAACTTCTAAGGTAATGTAATTAAAGTCTATGAGTCCGGATTTAAACATGGCAGCAGTTAGAATAGCAAGATCTATATAATTTAGGTACCGAGTAGCAGTAGGAATTAATAAGTCTCCTCTGTAGTAGTTTTCCTTTACATTTACCAAGGGCTCCCCCCGTTATCATGCTAAAAAGCAATTTAATACCAATAAAGCATTATATAGCCGTCCATCAAGGGTACAAGACTCGCGAAATTTCTCTCTTTTTTTGCTTGTGAAAAGTCAAATCTTTATTGTAGCGACGACGAGCCTGGGATAAAAAAATAGCTGTAAATAACATGTTAAAGCCTTAGTTGGGAAATAGGAGTAAGTCCTGATAAATAGGTAAGAATACTCGCGTTTCAAAAAGGAATAGATGTAATATTGAATTTATCAATCAAGTAGAGTTCTGGGGCCCTTTCGCATATCGCAGGATGAGTTATATATATATTAAACGAAATTTTAGTATTAGGTCTATAAAACTATTCTTATGAACTTTTATGGAAAAGATAAAGACTTATAAATTAGGCTAAAGCAGGTCTTCTAATCTATAGGGTAATATGAACCTCTTACCTTTACCAAACAACAGGGGTATATAAACAAGTGAAAATCCAGGGCTCTAAATTCGATTTAACGTAAAATTTCTTGTTGAGAATTTTCCAGCTTTCAGCACCCAGCTTCCGTTTATAGAGACAAGCAATTCCGGACTCGTGGATCTTACACAGCCACCCCTGTTCAGAAAGTCTAAACTTCCTTGGATTTTTGTCGGCACCCCAGCAAGACTTTAGTAATAAAAGGGAAAATAGCTAAAAGGGGCCGCCCGGCGCAGGAAAATAGGCATACTTTGAAAAAACTAGAGCCATATAGTGTGCCCCTGAAAAATTCATGGGATAACTTCGAGCTTACTTGAAACTGTGTCCCGGGTAGGATATAGACATTTTTAGTAAAAGGAACTCCTTCGAGCTACATTTGATAAAGAGAGTTTAGATTCAAAACCAAGAAATTTCTTTTCACTCTACTCAGCTGCGCCCCTTTTACTTTAAAAAAGCAAGCGTATAAAACTTAAATTACTTTACCTACTTTGAGTTCTTATTTTTGTATTCCCACCCTTAAAAGTCCAAGAACGGGACCTCGTTATATTCCTAACGGGGTTCTTTATTTTTAGTGGAGGTTAATCTTAGCGACTAAGCAAACTGATACCGAAAAAAGAAAATTCTTAAATTTTTGCTTTAATTATTAGACTTTATCTTAGGTTAAATACTGCTTTTGTATAGACGAACTAACTCCTTTTTATTTAACATATTTATCCCATTTCCTACGGTTTAGCGTTCCCAACTCCTTCAGAATAGTTGATAAAAAAAGTCTATAAGATAAAGTACTAATTCAAAGGTGGCATTCTGCGTAGGGGTTCGAACCTACGACCTTTCGATAAAGGAAAATGCTGCCCACTTGAAGAGGAAGTTTATATCTATAAAATAACTTTCTTTTCCTAACTTTCGATATTTTAGGTAGAATTATTCTACTAAGCGAATAATTTTGGAATCACAAGGATTCCCTTTTTAGTAGAGTAGAGTTAGGGTGCTTTATTAGGAGTACCCCGGACTTGAGCCAAGGAATTCTTTCGGCAATTATACTGTTATACTGTAAGTCAAGGACTCACTCATTGTCGTATAAGCTATGAAATAAATTAACAAGCGAAAGACTTGGAAAAAAGCCCTTTAGGTATAACCAAATTTTGGACTTGTTCTTTCTAATAATAGGAGCTTTTTTTAGTATATATAGAATGCTCCGCATGAGAATAAATATATGCACCCGAGACTTATGAGTACTTGGTATATTAAGATTCCGGATCCAGGTCAGGTTAAAAACTGCATTACTGAGATGAGACAGAGTTATTAATACCAAGCAAATAATCTTAGAGGTGAACTAGTTTTTGAAAACATCCGGAGATCCTTCTGTATTAAGATATTAAGATTAAGCAGGTGTATCAAATCATTGTGATTGTACAAGATAAATATTAAGCAGCCCCTTTCTTTTCGAGTAAACAACTTAAGTCAGACGCACTACTTCAGTTCCCTTCTATGTTAGATATTAATTTACAAGAGATCCTGAATCTAGGGCATACCCTTTATAAAGTGAGAGCTGCTTTTTTAAGCCCTTAGTAACTTCTGAGGCCCTTTTTATTACACGGATTTGAAACTGCTTCTTATAAAGTTAGTATAACCCGGACTCCCTTTTTGTAATACCTATTTGTTGTGAAGGGTTCCCAGAGATTTACTGTTTACTCTTCACCTTGCGTAAACAAGCTACAGGGGCTCCTTTTTTTAATAACCGTATGTCTAAAGAAAGAAGTCAATTGTAATTCAAAGTTTAAGCCTCCTATTATAAAAGTTAGCCCTTGAAACCAAGCCAAAGTAGAGCTTTGAAATATCTTATCTGAGTAAGTAAAACGACTGAAGATAATAACTCTTGCGATAATATAAATGTCTTGTGCGCCTGTTAACACAGTACTAGATATCCCCTGCATTTTTGGAATATTTTGAAGTCTCGTAACTTAAAGAAGGGTTGATCAAAGCACACCTAAAAAGGACCCACTTAGATTTCATGCTTTCCCACATAAGGGCCCCTATTTCAAATTAATTGCTTTACTCTTTTGGAGCAGCTTACTAAATTACTTCAGTTTTGAGGATGTAAAGTAGAGCTGTAGGGTACAAAATTAGGAAGTTCCTAAAATATAAGGAGTATGTTTATGTAAGGGTTTATATCTAATAGGACTAAAAGCGAATTTTCTTATAAAGTTTGGTTAATTCACGAAAAAGATACTCCGTAGTAGAAAAAGTTTCGAAAATACTAACATCAAGAATCATGCTATTGAATCCTTATTCTAAATAACCAGCCCCTAATCTACACAACGCTAGAAGAAGGGGATCCTTTGTTATAAATGTCTCTGAAGCTATAACACATCCTGCGGTATACCCATTTGAGTAAAAGGAAGGATTTTCATATCCCTATAAATCATATTTATTTGCATCACAAAAAAATTTAATCAAGAAGAAAAATTCCTAAGTTAATAAACGAATGAACTGCAAGACGGCATAAAACTCTCAAGCCCCTGGGTATTTTGTATTAAAGGTCTAAAATTGACACATAATATAGATAGGGCACCCCTCCCTTGTAGTTTAAACCGGATTTGGGTTCGCTTTGATTGCTAAGCCATTCTACGAGTAGGGAAGTCTTCACATAATACTAGGAAAAACTAACCGAAGTGAAACTCTTTAGGGAAGGCTTGTGTTCCTTCTAGTAGAAATTTGATGCATTTAATCAGGGCTTTTATTTTGTTTACGCTTATTTAAATCTTATAAAAACTCCTCATATTTTACGATATAGTTTGTACTCCCGTATATAGTATTAAAATCCCACAATCTTTAATTAAAGTTTTAGGTTCTTAGAATATCAGTATGGTGAACCTAATATATAAAGGGTATCGTGTATCTACAATTAGTTAGCCGCTTTCCCCTCTTTTTAGCAGCCTTATGATCCACACTTTTCTTAAGAGATATACCGGTACTCTTCCCATATCTTTCTTTATTACTCTTATCCCTAGCTTTATTCTCTATTATGCCTATCTTATTATTAAAAAGTAAAGGTATCGTTTAGATGATGAGAGTTGCTCTTTTTTTATTGTAAAGGGGGAAGGCTTAGTATTCTTTTGAATAATGTGTTCTCTAGGAGTATAAGTAATATAAAAACCTAAAGAAAGTGAAGAAAGGACAGGTACTTAAATACTTAAACAGGTTAGCTCTTCTTGTTTCTAGGTTCCTAATTCTGGTAAAGACATATGTGGAACATGTTAGGGAATAATTTGCTTTTCCTCTTATCATGTTCATGTCGGGTTTTTTTTAAGATAAGAAATTTTAGAGTTTTCGGTTGCGAGTAGTTTTACAGCTCTGAGTTTATTAGAATAACATGAATCGCGCCTTTCTCATCCAATATCTATTACTGTTTAACCGCGAGTTTTGTAAGAAATTCTCGGGCCAGTCTCGTTTTAAGTGTGCAGCACTCCTTAAATCAGGAGTTTTTTGCTGAATTTGAAATTTATGTGTAGTTGTATAAAGGTTGCTCTCTTCCCGATCTGGTTAAGCCACAAGCAATGGTTAAACTTTTTAGTAATTCCGCCTCAGAGGGTAATAAAAAGTACTTAGGGAAGTTCCTTTTACAGCACTCAAGAAGTGATTTATCTTTCTTAAAAAGGGATTTTGACTCCTAATCTCCCAAGGTCAGTCCCCTCCTCAAGGATAAACTCCGTAGGGCAAGAGGAATTTCACCTTTATAGAACAATCTCTAATACAATATCAATAATGAAATTAACTATAATACACTAAATACTAACTACTAAATATATCTATTCTATTTAAGTATCTCAACAAGAAATTAAAGGAAAGACTCTAGTCCAGCACTTTCTCTTCCTTATAACCTAAGATCACTCCCTAACCTAAGAAGGAACACTCTCTAGAGTGTTCTTGGAAGTAAGGTTCCATTCTCTAACAAGTCCAAACCAAACTAAGAACCTTTTCTTTCTATCCACCTGTACTTGAAAGTCAAATACCAATGATCACTAATGAAAGACTTAGAAAGCACTCTTCTTAAGGGTGCCCAACTCTGAATAAATAAGAATAAGGTTCCAACTCTAATGCCTCTAATGCAAAGGAGTTCTTATAAGTCAATCGAAATTCCCTAACCTTTTGGATGCACACCTCTTAGCTTAGCTGTTGAAAGTCTGTCAACTATAATAAATCCTCACTTTGACTGTTAAGGAACACACATGATTATTAGACACCCTAACCTATGACTACCGACTAGAAATCCTATACTTTTCAGGACCAAGTCCACTTAACTTTTGAACACTGTAACTACACAATTGTTTTTGTTCTGAACCTATGCTTTTGAGCTCTTTTTTGCTTTAACTCTAATTGTTCGAGCTTGTATACTGTTTACGAGGCTTTCTATCTCTTTTAAGGACCAAGGGACCTATTTTCTTTTGAGTGCTTTCCAGTATCTCTAGTTTAACAAAGGGATGTGTTAATTAATAGGTAGCTATGTTTTATCTAGGTGTGTATTTTTGGTTTCTAGTCTAGGAAATAGCTTATATAAGTAAGAGTTCATAACAAGGTTTTATTTTATTTCAGTGTCTTTTACAATTAAGATCTAGTTGCTTTATGTCATGCTCTACCGGAATTTATAGGTAAAATATATAATAAGGAATTCTAAAGTAGGAAATTCACATTTCAAAAGGGCTTAAAGATTAAAGTACAGGAAATACAAGGTAAATTAAGTCAGATGTACAGGACATGCTTATAGCACAGGTTTTTTGTTGCTCTATAACTAATCTGGATTTGTTGTGTTCTTTAGTTTTTATTGAAAGTGAAAGTCTTTTATTTTAGGTTTCACAGTTCTGGATAGCTAAGATTAAGAATTTAGGAATTCAAAGTAGGACTCAAGTCATTTGTATTTTAGGAGCCCCTTTTGTCTTGGTGGTTCATAATGTGGGGTTAACTATACTTAAATACTATCCAGCATTTCCCTCCCTCCGTTACACTACAGTTGGGTAAAAGGACGTATTCAGTATCTATCTAAGTCTAGATACACTTCAACAGCAACACCAAGAATTTCAAAATCTTACTTTAGTTTCAAATCTTTGCTATATTCCGTAAAATTGAAATTGACTACCCTAACTAAGGAAAATCCTATATTCTCAATAGAAGCTGTTCCATGAATACAAAACCCAAAAGCTACAATCTTTACCTGCTTACAGATCTAAGACATTGAAATTTCCTAACTATCAAGAAATTCTTAGGACAATACTCAACAAAGAAAAATCTCTGGTTTATGTTATCCTCGACAAGAGCTCACAAGAATACAATTCAGTAAGTTCCTAAAGTATTTGCGTAGGTAAGCAGGCTTAGAATCTACTCTAACATAACAAGAATACAAGCTGGCAGGCTCTCCCTCAAGGTTAGAACAGGATTCCGTAGTCAAGATTGGGTTCTAAGGATTTCCATTGGTACAGAAAATGCCCTACCTAACAAGTTTGTAAAATCAAAAAGTTTTGCCCTGGGAAAAGCTCTAGGAATATACTTATTTTATAACTATAAAAGAAGAATATAATACACTATGCTTAGTAGGAATATAATATAACATATAATACTAAAAAAAGTACAATAGAACAAAAGTACAGTAACCCATCAGACGTAAGACAGTTATAGCTCTAGTTCTCCCCTCTCTTAATACTCCTAATGCTGCGCCTCTCCTCGCTCCTCTTGCAGCTCCTCCTACTGTTTCTGCTCTTGCTACAGCTGCTCCTTAAGCAACAAACTATAGCTCATAAAAAACCAACAAAGCAAGGAAGTCCAGTATAATAAACAGGTAAATCTAGGTTAGTAGTGGGTGGGGTGTATATATAAAGCATACTAACTCATTAAATTATTATGCATTAACCCTCCGGTCGGTAAAAGGGGCCTATCTATGTGCTTTTAAGGTTTCTACCCCCCTACTGATAAGGACAAAAAGGGGTTACTTATAGGAAAAATTCTAAGTAAGAACTAGAGCGCTGTTCAAATGAATCTAGATTTGTTGCCTTCACATTCACATTTTGAAAACTATTTACTTAAGAGTATAATTTAGAGAATTACAGTAGGGTAAAAGGCCTAGAAGTTTTTGTTTATTACTTTGTCCGGGAAGACTCTTTGTTTTTGTTATAGTATCCTCTATTACACATTACAAGGCAGTCCTTAGGAAATAGAAAGAAGAGAAGGACAAAGGCAAAACTAAGGATAAGGATATTGAGGCCGGGTTTTTGTAGAATGGAAGCCCTTTTTATTCTCTTGTTTACTGTATATGGTTGAGGAGCCTCTTGCTAGATAGCGCAGTAAAGTGAAAAGGAATCCTAGGAATAAAAGCTAGTTGTACTTTTCCTCTGGGTTTACCAGAAGTTTAATTTAATTAGGTTCTTTCGCTTAAGCAGCACCTCTAGTTGGGGCACAGTCATTTTTAGTAGAGCCCTTCCCTATATAAAGGATTTTGCTGGCATTTTGCTTAAAGTCTGAGTTTGTGCATGAAAAAGACAATAAGAAGGAGCGATTACCAAGTCATTTTAGAGTACCCACAGAAAAGATTCTAACCCTAGAGAAAGAGTGATTTTTTAGCTCTTAGACTTTCGTTATCCAACGAGTTTGTATAGTACTACATAACTATCCCACGGAAAGCTCTCGTTAGACAAAGAAAACTGGGGTTAATCGGGAGTGCATAACATTAAGGGGGTTTCAAAGAACTACAAGGGGTTCTCTTATCTAAATCTGGTATATAGTAAGCCAGGAATGTTATAATATTAACACTGTTTAAAAGCAAGACTTTTGACCCAACTATAAAAAAGTACAGCAAAGTAAAGAGGAATCCAAATTATTAAGATCATGACAACGGACAACTTAAGCACCAGGATCCTAAGGGAAAAACTCTAAAAAAAGCCGAAATTGCACTTCTATGAATGCGTGTGAAACCCTAAAGAAGGTCCTAGGGGTTCAAGTCTATAAAAAAGAACTTTTTAATTTCAGTTTCAGTCCGAGAGCAGGAACGCGTCTTATATTTTGTATTTTTCAAGTCTGTGGTTAGTACGAGATTCCTATTCCTATATTGTAACACCTGACTCTTTTATCTATATTTAGTTGTAGCGCTTTAAAAAGGTTTCTTTACTAAACTAACCGGGATATCCGGGGGTTTATTTAGTCTCAGGTTTCCTAGAAAAGCCGTTCTCAATTTAATATACTAAGGATTCCGGGCAAGCCAACTCCCGTCCTCAATATATAGGAAAGACCCTTTATAAGGAAACTCTCCTTTTAGTTTTAGGTTCTACTTATTTTCCATTATGGGGTAACCTATCCTATTTTAACGACCTGCTGAGTTTGAATATCTTGCCGGTCTCTAATGTCTTTATTTCACTCCTACTTTTACTATACCAAAATTCCCCAGACAAGAAAGTCTTGTAATTAGTAGATTTTTTTTGAACCTCTTGTGGTACATTGTATATTTTTAGAGTAGCAGGTCGTCAGTAAAACTTGCGTAAATTTCTTGTTGAAGAAGATAAGGTTTTTAGTACGGAACCATACCTATTAGACTTTGTTATAAAAGGTTTTTTCTCTTAAATTATTCTAAGTTTTAATCTGGGCCCTTTTCTAGGTATAGAATTTGACTAAAACGGATAGAATTCCTAGGAGATGTTCCTTTATTTTAAAGAGTTTTTTTACTTTTGAATTAGATAAGATAATTACATTACCTTACCTAATTCTGAAGTCATTTTAGCATTCTAGATCCATTTAGACTTAGGGTACTTACGTAAAGCCTAATCTTTTGACTCTCAGAGCCCCACAATTTGGTACTGCTGCAATTCCAGGGGGTATCCACTGGAGAAGTTTTCGTAGTGGTCTCGTTATTCAAGCGATTACTTACTGGAAGGGCTATGAGCAAAAGCATAGAGAAGTGCAAAAAGAATTCAAAGATTTGGATGTTGCCACCCTTTTCTTCTTTTATATTGGCTAGTCGGAACTTGTAAAGGCAGCATCACTTATTATAGAAACTCAATTTACATTTACAAGCAAAGGAATTGTAACGGATCAAACAGAACATGTAGAACAGCTTGGTAAGGATACCCATTAAAATGAAAATGAATATAAAGCTCGCTTAATACTTCATAAGTTTTTTCTATCACCAGCGCAAGCTTCTAAGGAGTCTACCGATCAAAAAAGTCAAACCGAGTCTGTTTCAAATAGTTTAGTCTTATCTTCCAAAAGGTCTCCATATTCGTATATCAGAAATCCGCTTTTCTTTTTTCATTTTAATTAAGGAGGTTTCTACTACAAAATGACTCTATAGTGGGATTTCAAGCCATAAAAATAGATTAAAAAAGTATGGGTGTGGTGGAGTATGAAATCCTTTTTGAGACCAAACTTCTGCAAGATTTTAATAACTTAAAATCCCTTCTATTTTATTTAAACGAACGGGGCCTGGGCTTCGTAATTTAGTAAAGAGTGCTCGTGCTAAGCGGTTGGTGTAAGGGTTAAACGGATATGACCAGAACTCTAATTGAGAGATGGCAAAAGGAACTTTTAAATCCTATTTAGTCGGTATACTCAATGCTCGGGTATGACTATGTCTAAAGCAAACGGGAGCAATGCAATATAGGTTTTCTTTTACAAACACTAGATTTTGTAGGTTTTGAAACAGGATATAATAGCTTACGATTCTTCGCGTACAGGGGTTTCCTATTATTTAATTTAATATTGGAAATTCCTGTTATCCTTAAAAAAATAGGTAAGACTTTTTACTTCAGCAACAATCTCTACTAGAATAGAAACTTACCACTCCTACAAAGAGAGGTACATTTAAGCATGCCCTTTTTGAAATACGCCTCAATTTAGAAAACCCGGCTTTCGCGCACGCTGGCTAGCATATTCTATTAAGTACGGGAGTATCCACTCAGCTATAATTGGGCTTTAAAAGAATAGCCGCAACTAGGGATTCCTCGTAAAATAAAGCAAGCGCTGACTAGACTATTTCATTTGAATAGTTTCTTTTAAAAATGGACAATATTTAGCATAAAAAAGGCTCCGTCAGGCGCATTAGGGGTTAAAACGCGCTTAAAAAAAAGGTTCCCAGTCGGTTAGAGCCTTAGCATAGCTTTTCCAGAGTTCCAATACAAATCCTTATAATTAAAGACAGTTAAAAGGAACGGTCCAGATATAAAAACTTCCTAAAAATGAAAGCATACAAACAACAAAAGAAATTATTATGGAAAGGCTTTAATTACATTACCTTTCTTAAAATAAAAACGTGCAGTATAAACCTTGTTATTTTAGCTATTTTCTGTTATAAAAGAAGATTCTATTTTGTCGAGTGAAGTAGCAAGAGCCCCGCAAGGAACCCTCATTTAATTTAAAGGGTTTTTAAAAAAGATCCTTAAACTTTAAATTTCTCTTCAGTTGAACCTCCTTTCAGGCCTTGGCAATTTCCCAGAAAAGCTCTAGGCCTTCTAATTTATGAGTATTTTGGTTATGTTAAATAAGTCCTTAATCTGGAAATCCATTTATATGAGATCCTTTTCCTTAACTAAAAAAGATTAGATATAGAAAGGCTTAAGCCTTTTCCTTTAAAAGTCTAGTTCTGTAGCTAAATTACTAAGAAAGTTGTAAATGTAAATTTGTGATTAGTGGAGAATAACCAGCGTACAAAAGGGGAGTGGGAGAGATCATGAGCTATTGCGGGATTCGAACCCTTGACCTTACACTTTTCAGGCTGAGGTTTTACCAAGTAAATCTAAAACGCAAATATATTTATTTTATGCACGTAAGAAAAAAATAGGAACGAAATAATCTTCCTTCTATTTAAGTGATTGTGATGATAAAATACGCGGAGTCACCTTTATTATTTTCATAAGTGTCCGCCTTTCCTCTAGGAAACTTGGGTATTATTAAGTACTTTTTATGGCAAATCCGTTACGAGTCTTTCAAAAGTTTTTTAAATACTAATAAGAAAGAAAGAAATCTCAGTTCTATTATAAATATGGGTATTTTCTTGACTTTATTGGAAACTCATTCTAATTAAGTATACAAAAGCGTCAGTCTATCTTTTTAAAAGTTTTAATGATCCCTTTTCCTGAAATTGACTATATTTGTTTGTTATTCTTTATCATCCTACGAAAAACACAGGGGTTTTCTGTTTGTAGGTTCCCATATATTTGGTATTTAAAAGAATTCCTATATTTATAAGTTACCCGTTTCTTATTTTCAATTTTAAAAGGGTGCTCTTTCTTAATCTGTAAACAAAAGGGGTTATTTAACAAATTATAGCTAAGCTGCATTTCTTGTACCAAAGCAGTGGGAGTCTTAATTCTTATAAGTAGAGGTAAGACTAATCAAAACACTTTATAAATCGAGGTTAATAGGGCAGGTTGCCTTATCTAGTGTTGAATTAATAGGACTTTCATAGTCTGTAATAACTACCTTATATCCGTAAAACTCCTTGTTTGTACAAGTGAGGCTCTTTCAAAAAGTTTAGATACATTTCATTTTACAAAACAGTAAACTCTGGAGTATATGGTCTCTGGAATTTGAGTGTCTTCTTAATAGTTAAGATTCTGGATTTCCTATCTTAATTAGGATTAGGTAAAACCGAGTTCAGTTCTCATTACAACAGGTTTTTAAAAGGCTCCTAAGTGTCTGGAAAGGATAGCTAAGTTCATTAATTAAATGTAAAATGTCTTTTTAAGTGGAATGAAAGAAATTTTTTTCTATAAACATCAGTCCACTGCCCAGCTTTTGAGTTATCAAAATAAAAACTACAACAAACTTAAAAAGATGTTTTTAAATAAAATAGAGGATCCACAAAAGGACTTCTACTTGCTGCAATGTCTTAACTTGCTTTCAAAACTAAATGGAATCTGAGTTATCGGGCTTGGGAAAGATTTAAGGGAAATAAACGAATAGGACCCCGTTAATGCAGGATTAAGAGTTTCTATTTCCTATTCCTAAGTTAAGGTCAGCGAAGTTACTTAGGAGAATTCCATTTTCTTTCTATGGAGGGGCGATCTCGACTGGATTTCCATAAAAACGGGTAGGCTTTGATTTTTGCAAAATCATGGAAAATACTCAAGTAGCTAGGAGGTTTGGAATAAAAAAACAAGGTTATTTAGAGAATAGAAATATCATTCTTCTTATCTTAAGGGAAATGTACGTAGATTGGTTTTCCTTAGTAGAGTGTTACGTGTCAAAATTTCTTTTTCTAATCTCTTGTATCGAGTGAGGATTGAAAGAGCGCTTCCTTGGCAAAACTCAGTGGCGCCTGCCTTTATAAAGCATCTAAACTCTTCCTTTTAGCGAGCTTGACTTACTAAAACTTATGAGCAACCTATCCATTAAGAATGCGAAACCCTGTACTAGTAAACATATAAAAGAGAAACTCTTGTGCGAGCAATTAGCGAAAAGTTTAGTAGACGGGGTACTGCCCTCGGCGACAAGGACTTTTCTTTGCGTTCATCGATTAGTAGTAAGCGCTTACCAGAAGTCTTCCTCGCGAGTTTTTATAGAATAAGTACAGTAAGCAGAGAGATTTCCTTTGTAACAGAGTAATCCAGAGTTTTTTGCTTCATTAGACCGAGCGCTAAAGTCTCACCTGTCCTGTAAACTAGTAAAAAAGCCCCTATCCATGTTAAGGGTAACCCGGAAAAACTTATAACCAATCTAAAAATTTTTGTTAAAGCTGCCCTTAGCCTTTTTAACCCAAGTAAATCCCCTCTTGTGATTTCATTTTTATATACCAGGGGCCTCTCTTGCTTTGTTGTACCTGTTTCTGTATCCCGGATATTCTAAAGAAAGTGGGGAGTCAAAATATATAAACAAGGATTTTGACGAGCTCCCCTTTGGCTATAAAAATGGAGTCTTATATAGGGGTAACCCCTAGTCGTATGCAGGGGAGTTGCAGTATTTTTCAAGATACAAAGTAGAAGCGTTTGCTATACTACTCTCGTTTTTAATTACAAGTTTTTCTAAAGGTCAGGAACGAGTTCTTAGGGTGTAGGTAAAAAAAAAGCTCTAAACTTTCGTAACTTTTCTAATCCGAACGGAGTCAAATCAGTCCGCTATCGTCTAGAATCACGAGGAATTTCATATCTAAGGAAAGTTACCTATGAAACTTCGTTTTGCACCTATAATATCCTATCCCCGAACTATTCTTACTATTAATTCCACACGAAACGAAAGCGGACTCCTTACCCTTCGTTAATACTTAATAGCTACGGAGCTGCTTAGACGATACTTGAGCTCAAATCTCCTACCCCTATAACAACACCTTATAAGACTAAGAAATCCGAAGCTTTACTTTAGTTGTCTGAATTCTTTCTAAGTCTAGCTTCCCTAATGATAATACCCAATTTCAGCAACTGCTTTACTAAGCCCGATTTTCCCTGTTAAAGTTTATACGAGTGAAATTTATTTACAATTTATCAGGAAAGAGTTAGCTGTTATACTATAATAAGGATCCTCTACTTAGTTAGGTACCCGTGGTATTGCTTAAGAGAAAATTCTGCAAGAGTAGAACCCGTGTATTATATTATAAAGAAGACACCTATAAAAGATCGATAACACTTTGATTCCCCTGAGATTCTGTATATATATATGGTAGCCTTTTCCCTAATGCTCATACTAGTTTATTTAAAACTTCAATTTTATAGTAGTATAAAATCCAACAAAGAGAGCCCCTTGGCTGGGGTAGCGGACTCTTAAGTTTTTAGTGGATACTCGTAATTTATGGGGAGTTTTCATAAGAGCTTATTTATCAAAAAAGGATTCCCTTTATCTAAATAGGAAAAGGGTACCTCTTACTTCTCTTACATACTACTGTACCTGTATTTGGCAGCTAATAAATCTCCTTTCAGTCCATGCCTTAGGGTAAGTGCCCGTGTAGGTTTTTATAAACAAGTAATGAAAATCTATTAAAATTACAAGATATAGGTACCCTTATTAGTATCAGGTAAGCGGGATTCCCCTTTATAGGGCCTCGTTTTAGTAGTTTAGCCTGGGACAGATTTCCTTCTACGCCCAAACCTCCTTTAGAATCTTTACTTGCAATAAAACTTAGAAAACTTGAGGATTTCCATAACTTTCGAAGTGTAGCGCTTACTTTTAAGAAATGGACTCAATGGGTTATTCTATTCTATCTATATATAGGAGGATAAGAAATTGGTATAGGATTACTTAAAAACCCCCGGTAAATGTAAAAGGGACTCAGTTAGAAGCCCTTTTATAAAGAAAAAGAAAGAATCCTTATTTACTCCGAGTACCAGAGCTGCAGGAACCCCGTAAACCTGTAAGGAATATTTAGTTACAAAATCTTGCTTATTTACTAAAGAGCAGCTCCCTAAAGGGAAAAGCTTGCCATAAATCGTACCTATTCTTTAAATTAGAAAATTCCTATTTTTCTTTCCCCATATAGAAAGGAAAAAGCCCCCTCATAATGAGTGCAATTATAATACTAAACGAGCTAACTTTCATTGTTGTGGAAATATGCTAACCCCTCTTTACAAGGAAAAAGGATTCTCTATATCTCAAAGCTTCCTTATCTAAGGCCCCAAGGTGGAATCTCTTTCAGTTTAAGGAAGTAGCCTATTTCATAATAGATAATATATGCCTTAAGTCTTCAAGATAAGGGAGTTTGCTAAGCAAAGAATGGGTATAGGGCAAGAAGTTTTCCTTACTCGTTTAAGTGTTATTCTTGTACTAAAGTAGTCCATATAAGGAGTTTTTGATATAGAGTCTATTTTGAAAAGTCTTTAGTGCAGGAACATACACATAGGTTTTGTCTAATAAGGATTTGATTAGGAAACGAAGTTAAGGTACATAACTTTTAGCTTTATTTCAGGAATGGAATCCCAAAAGAATCTATAATAGAATTTTGACATCAGTCAAGAGTAATTAGATAAGGTTTATAAGTTCTAGGAATTACTTCTCTAGAAAGTTTTTGGCTTTCTAATATACAGGAGCTTCTTAGGAAAAACAAGTGTAAATGGATTTCCCTTTTGGAGTTAGAGAGCATAAGGGTACCTTTCTCGATAGAAACCCTGGTTACTTAAAACCTTCCTAAACCGGAAAACTCTACTATTGACTTTATATAAAAGAACAGACCTATAGGAACTGCTCTTACCTCTATACTACCCGACAAGTAAAAAGTATCCCTTTTGATTTTAAAGGGCCGGATCCTTCGAGGAAAACTCGGGGACTTTTTTTCTAGAATACCCTAAACACGTAATACATAAATAAAAGATAAAATAACATTTTCATTTTTATAAAGCATCTAATTAGAACTGAACTGAAGTTAGTTTTTGTCCGCGAAAGAAAATTCCTAATGATGCCTTAATGACCTTGCTACTTCAAGAATCTATTATTAGAGACCAACGATAGAGTAAACGTTTTATGGAATAGCCGAGGAATTTGCCTATACTTATGGACAAACAAAAGGGATTTTTAGGCTAGGATAGCCCTTATTTTAAGGAATACAAGTAAGTTCTCAGGCTTTTTTTGAATTTAGTTTGCCTACTCAGTTAGGTCTTATCAATAAAATAAATATAGCAGGGATTAAATTTCTGCTACTGCTAATAAGGAAGCTTAATTCAAAATGTACCCTGGGTTATCTACCGGTTTTGGGTGTAGCTAGGACTCAAGCGAATGCGCATGGAGACCAAAGGGATTTATTCCTCACCCAAATTTTGGGTATTCCTTTGAATGATTAGAAAGGTAGTAAGATTATCTACTTACAGAGAACCTTGCCTTTGTTAATTTAGAGTCTCCCTATGGATCCTCCCAAAACCCACCAAAAGTAGACTTCCCCGCTTTCTGTAATTAGTTGTGTAAACTTGGTTGGTACATAAATGTAGATGTCAAGCTTTTAGTTTTGTAATCCCTTAGTTTTAGGAGCTCTTTGATGTTTAACGAGATAACTACTAAAGCGAAAACCCAGTCAAAATTGAAAAGGGGGCTTTAAATCCCTGTTATGGACACTCCTTAAGACGCAAGGGAAGCTGTAGAGCGTGAAAATGTCAGGTTATCCAAACCCCCGTGCTTATACAAATACAAAAAGGGTCCGTTGGGGTCAAAAACTTAGTGGAATTTTTCGGGTGTTATATTAGCATAAAAGAGAGCCTCTTAGAGTCTATGAGATTCAGTTACAATTACAATATAGTATTTATAAGGGACTTTGACTTTGAAAAATATGATAGAGATTCTATAGAAGTCTAACTTAAGTCCGAATAGGGCTTTACTAGGTAGGGCTCTAATACTCAAATTTAAGCGAAATTCAGGTTTCGGGTATTATTAGAAAGCGCATTTCTTGCATATTGCTTACACTTCTCCAGGCCTTTTAAGAGACAAGCTTTTATAAGACTTCTCCCCTGGCTCTTCCCCGGTTACTAAACCCCTTTCGAAAGCTTTATGCTAGTGATTAGGAGCCCCCTTTCCTTTTAATAATAATTCAAAGGGACTCGCGTAAAAGCCTAATCTAATAAGGATTGTCTGAAAGCTTCCTCTTTTAAGGGGATGCCGTTTAAAATTTAGCAGTTAGGGTGTATAGAATTTGGTTAAAGCTCTCCCGGTTTTTTTAGTTTTTTAGTCCTGCGCAGAATCCCCAGCTTAGCAAGATACCAGCAAGCAAAGTGTCTCATCCGGAGCAAAAATTCTCGCTGAAGCTTGAGAAAAGCCCTTACCAAGAAAATTAACTTGAAGACTTAAAAATATATAGGAAAACAGACAATGCACGAAAAAGCCCGCTATCTTAAATGTAAGCTCTGATAAAGTTAGTTCTAAAAGTATAGGCATAGCAATTTTCTAAATTAGAGCCCCTTTAAATTATGGGTTATACACATCACGTTTTGTTACAAAATATTTTAGGGTATTTCCTCTTGCGGAGTTCCTATATATAGAATATCCAAATATTAAGACAGTAGGGCAACTCCTGCCTTATGATTATGACAAAATTCTTAGAATTAAATTACACTCAAACGCTGCAAAACTCTCACCACATAATATACGCTTTATTTTCCCTTATAGGATCCCGAAGATGTATAAACCCTTGTCTCAAACCACTTTTTTGATATCCCACCCTTCCTTCGAGGTTTTAAAAGAATGTTAGAACTGCCTCTTTAACGTTGTTACTAGGGTTTTCCAAGGAGAAATTCCTTGCCGAGAGTTCTAGAGAGCTCGAGCTAAAAGCTCCATAAGAGTTGTTTGCCCCTACCCTTCTATTCTGAAATATCCGATACTTGGGTGTTTCTGGATACAATAGGTTTGTTAGTTTGATAAACGGGATCCCCCTTAAGTTTACCGGCTGCTCAAGGATTCTTGTATTCCTGTATGGGGTTTCCCAACTTGATGGAGTTATATCTTCTATTATATGCTATGCATAAATCTAAATACAGTGATGTGCCTTTTACTCTTAGTAAACTAAAAAAACAAAATTAGAATGAAAAAGGGAGCTAATTTAGGGGGACTCTCAATCTAATAGACAAACTTGAGCTTATAAGGCCGGGAATTACTTGTAAAGAACGGGATAAAAAATAGGATACCAAGATCACTTTTGCGGATTTAACACGCTTTTACTCAAGCCAACCCTTGTATAGTAGTAGCTCTGGAAAACTCCTTGCAAAAGAATTCCTAGTGCAGCTTCTGACAGATCCTTCCTAATTATAGGCCGACCGGTCCTAGAAAAGTCAAAAGCACAGCCTCACGGCTTTATTTAATTTATTTGAATTCGGAAAAGAGTTCAGTTTCAGATACCGTACCCACAATACAAGCTCAAGATAAAGGACAATTTTATACAACCCCCTTTTTCTCTAATTATAAAAACTACGAATTATGCCCTACACCCCCTCAAAAGCTAGCTGGACGAAGGCGAGATGTCGGTTTAATCGAAACCCAATTAGTAAATGCTCGAAAGATATACTTGTACTCTGTTAATTCTCAGCGCTGACTAAGCTGACTAAAAAGATTCTAATGTAACGGCATGCCAAGATCCGAGTTCGATGTCAATTTTTATGCTAATGCTACTTTCCTTTATGAGATAAGACGGGGGTTTAGAGGCTTTTAACCGCTTCAAAGGAAGAGTGATGAGATTTGAACCTGCGAGACTTGTGCATTAATTTCAAGTTCTGCCAAATAAGACTAGGGTCTAAAATCGGCAGTTAGTTTATAGCTAAATTACTGTACTTTTACTAGGTTTCTAGAAGTTCAGGATACTTTCAATTTCTACTTAGGAAAGTAGGTACACTTAAATAGAAGTGTTTATTCTAAGATTTGGGAAACTTTTTCATTTTGAGTTGAATCTAAACATCTTCGGTAATCTGATGTGTAGCTTTTGCAACTAAAATCTGTATTGGACTTGTAATTCTGCAGGCAATCTTTCTTTTCCTAGTCGAGGCGAGCGATATATCTCGATTAAATCTTTCTATTTCTACTAGAAATTAAATCTGTTTCGGGTCTAAAAGGAACTCAATTTTTTCTTTATTTACCTTAGTTAGACTAATAGAATCTAAATACATTACTAACAAGGGTCTAGGGAATACTAATAAAATAGAAAGACTATAGAATACATAAGACAAGACTTCCAATCTACTACAAAAAAGTACACTAGCTACAGTAACTCTAAGGCTACAAGCAAGGCGGGTCCCATAGGAGTAAGATTGAAAGAGGTGCAGGGGGCTTCGCAAGTAAGACTCCTAAGAAGCAGGGTATAGCTAATAAGATACAGAATCATAATATAATAAAAGGGGATCTCTCTTAAGAAACTAGTTATAGGTATTGAGAGTAATAAACAGGGGTAGAGCAGGTAGTACAAAAAGAGGTATTATAACTTTGAATAATATAGAGAGTGTGGGTCTGAGTAAGAGCTATGAAAAAGCAAAGGATAATGATACAGTAAGTCAAGAAGAGTGTGAAAGGAAGTCTCTGTTGGTGGTGGCTATAAAGTCTTCCTGTTCTTTGTTCTATCTGTAACTATGTAATACAATATCCTCTGGAGGCCTACAGTCGGTAAGAATAACAAGATATTCTACTTTTCTAGGGTTCTTCCCTCTCCGTAGTAAGATAATAACAAGGAATAAGAGGGATCCTTAATAACAAGACTCTCTATTATATAAACATAAGTAACTAATAAAATACTAATAGACTTTCCTAACAAGCTTAGAAGAATACAATACATTAGCTACAATAGAGGGAATTCTAACAACACCAACAAGACAGGGAATACAAGTATAGGTACAGCTCTACTAACCCTAGCTCTAAGAACTCTACTAGGTCTAGCTAAGCAACAAGGTAAGTCAAGTAATACAAATAAGTAATCTTTCTTTTTAAGAAGTCAAGTAAGTTAGAGAAAACAAAGGCAATAGAAACAAAAGAATCCCGGTCAGAATAAGAAGAAGCAGAAGAAGTTGTAGATGATGTTACCATAGTGCATGGATAGACTATCATCATACTACATAATACTACGCATTACCTCGCAAAAGCTTCCGTCGGTAGGAATAGTGTATTACAAATCTCACTAAGATAAACGCTCCTATAGTAACGTAAAGAAAGAGAGATTTACCCTTAGACTCAAAGCAACTCCTATACAATCTAATACAAACGAAAACTATCTATATTAAACTTCAATAACCAATAGTATAAATAACTACTAAGAAAACTACCTAAACGGGAGCTTCCATTAAGTTAAGTAAGTTAAGGGAACAAGACGAATACACTAGCTACAAAGACAGTAACCCATTAAAACTAACAAAAGAAGAATCTAGCTACATAAGCCCATAAGACAAAAGCAAGCCCTACTAGCTACAAGCATCCTAGCTCTAACCCTAACAGTTCTAGCTAGCTCTAATACACAGAATCTAGGTAGTACAGGTATAGCTCTAAGTCAAATAAAAAGAAAACAAGGAAAGATAAGTCAAAGCAAGAAAAGAAGAATAAAAAGTTTTAAGCTAGCCATGGAACTTACTCATGTAAGTTCTTTTTCTCATTGGAGTCATAGTTTGAAATAAGTCTCTATTATTATCCAGTAGGATTTCTAGGATCAATTAGTAGTCTATACAGTGTAATTTGGTAAATGGCTAGCTAAAACCTATACCGGGTTTACGTTCTCTATCTTGACTACATGGAAATAAAAAGAACTCGCAAATCTCATGTAAAGTGCCTATTAGCTTACTTCAGTACTCTAGGCTATAACTAGGAAATTTTTAAATTACCGCCTACCGATCAAAGTATAACAACCAAAACCAGAAAGCTCTCTTTTTCCATAACTCCGATTGCAAGTTTTCTAATAATATATCAACTCTTTCGTAAAAGCACCAAACGGAAATCGCATGGTTTATCCCTTTCAATTCTTTTAATTCATAGGTGTTTTTTAGAAGCAGTGCCAGCTCGAAATTACGCGTTACATTATCCCTTAGAGTCTTCTCTCCTATAGAAATCCCTACTACACTCTCCTTATTCATTCTGCAAGAGTTTCAAAAATAAGGTTCCTAACTTATTATAACCAACCTCTCTGACACCAAATCCTATTGACAAGTCAATTTCTTCCGCAACAGTCTTTACTGAATTATAAGTTTCTAGAATTTCAAAGATACTTTAAGGAATGCCCGCAGCGCAGAAAAAGAGAGCTTATTATTTATTATACCTTAGCGTAGGAGTACAGCCATTACTGTGAAAGTCGACTTAAGGGACCTACTGAATATACTAGCTAAACAAGTCTCTAACAGAATATGCTGTCTATTGAATATTAGGAGATTCCAAAGCAAAGATTATCTTGAAAGTTGATTTATTCTTCAGAGTTTTAAGGCAAAGCCATGTTTCTTTTTAGAGGTGGACTTCCAAGGCTTAATGGTAGACCAATATTGCTGCGTTTGATACGAGTATCAAAAGAGAGATTAACAGGAAAGGGGCCTTAGTCTTTTTGGGTACTCGATGATTAAGGGGAATTCCTCCTTTAAAACACTCACAAAAGTCCCTTGTAAGGTGCCCTAGAAGGTCAAAATTTTTCGTATTTATAAAGGACAACCCTTAGCTTTGAATTTTTCTATGGGATATTGCAGTATACTAGATTCATTATAAGTCCCATTTCCAAGGGCAAGTTATTTAATAAAAGACTCCCGTTCTCTTTTCTTTTTGAGAGGTTGAAAACTCCAAACTTATTTTCTATGTTAGTTTTCCTTGTGATTGCCAAAGTGACTTAATTAGAAAAACCCTTTACTACGCTTGAGTTAAAACAGCGCCCTTCCTTTTTTGTAAGTACCCCTCCCTTAGGTCTACAGCATTTACAAAGTGATCGCTTCCCACTTATCACCCTCTTTCTAAAGCCAAAAAAAGAAATGGAAGTGTTATACCTCCAAAACGCCAGGACCCCTATTTCGAGCAGAACTCTCTTTCACTAAATTGACTACCAAGCAGTTACTGCGTCTATTTCTCCCAAGGGCTTATAGGATAGCGCATAAAAGTTTCTATTATATTTATATTGCAGACAAAAAAACTCCTAATTTTTCGTTGGATTTTGGGGATGTATCCCTACAATATCTTGCTTGTCGTGTAAAAACTTCTACTCCTGCTTAGAGTAGGTTAATGCAAATGCTTGTTTCAGGGACTTATTAAGAGTTTTTAAGGCTTTTAAATGTGATTTAGTGAGTCGACCGTTAGTTATATGTATAGTTTTTCCAAAAAAAAGTTTATAGATATAAGGAACCCCTTTATTATAATGAGTAAGAGCCGCTCTATCTTTTGAGAATACTCATATTGCAAGATCGAAGCAATGCCCGACACTTACAAACGAAGTTTTTCATAGCTCTATGTCATAACCTTGGAAATACCCTACTTATTGTATAGACTCCTCACAGTAGGACTTACGGGAGCGGGTATTTAATACAAAGTCAAAAGAGTTTTCCAGTCTAGTTAAATCAAGGTGTCATCCTTTTATATTCTTAGAATTTTGCTAGATATATAAAAGCCTCTTTCATGTTTATCCAAGTATTGTACTCGCGAAAAAATGGCTATATCCCCTTAGGATGTCTATAAAATTTCTTATCGTCAAAGTATGCTGCGTTAAGAAAAATAGATAAAGATATTCCTTCTTCTCTATGAGGATACATCCCCGTTACCGAACCCAACTTTATAGTATAACTTCACTCTCATTATTTAATAGAATAATTTGCCCTAGCTTTAGCTACAGCCTTGCCTTTAAGAAGTCCTTTTGAATTGGTATTAGATACTTTTTCGGGGGTCTGCCAAAGTACAAAGTAAGTACAGTAGACTTTATTCATGGATTGCGCAAGTTAAAAAGGGTTTGTCTAGAGCTTATAAAGAGGACTAAACTCGTATGCTAAAGGATAACTACAAAAGCTATAATAGGGATACATATACAAACCAAAGCTTTGCTACTATTTAACCCAGACTTCGATAAATATTTACTAACTAAAACCCGTTGTCTACCTTTTAGAATAGACCAAAATCCCATAAAACTAAAGAAATTCGCTGGGTTATTGTTCCTTAGGAAACCCTTTATTAGGTGGGGCCTGTACTGTCAAAAAGAGGGATTTACCTCTCTTACGAGCCTTCAATATCTCCTAAGAATTCCCCTTTAAGTAAAGCTCTCGATCGATAAAAAGCGAAAGCTTACTGCAATATATTTTTATAATGAGATAGCTTTCAGTATACGATTTACGAATTCTAGTAAAACTAGGTCTGAATCAGTTGTCTACCAAACGCCCTGCGTAAAGATTTAGTAATAGTAGTATTTGAACCAACGAATTTGAGTAGTTACGATTCAGCTTGATCCGAAAAGGAAGCATAAGATTTTCTACTTTTTCTAGGAAAGCCTACCAAATCTACCTAAGATCTTTCCTTTTTAGGTTACCAAATCAAAGCAGCAATACTTGTATCGTAGGGTACTTTGCAGACAGCAAGAGCAAGGATCCACGAGTCGCCTAAAATAAAGGGAACACCGCACATAGGTTTACCTATGAAGCATCGAGATTAAAAAGGGGCTAACTTAAATCGAGTTTCTTGAAAAGTAAGAGGTTGGGGTGCCCCGGATATACTGGGATTTTTAGAAAGTATAGGTAACTGAGATCTTATTTACGGACTCATAGAGAAGTTTTTATTGCGCAAGCCCGTATAAAAGAAAAATATAGAAAAAGCTCCTCGTTAACTAATTTCCAAAGCCACTTATTTAAGATATTACTAAAAAGAAAGGGAACCCCCGGAAAACCTTTTACGAGACCCGCGCCACTCTGGATAGGAGGCCCTAGTAAATGGGTAAGTCGTGCTTTATCTTTATTCCGATACTGAATATCTTTATTATCAAACAAAAAGATGCAACTATTACTTAAATAGAATTTTGTATAACAAGGGGTTAAACGATTTAAAGTATACGTAATTTGTAAGCCAAATTGGTTGGATTGGACCTTATAAGGGTATAGGGTATTACCCATTATAAAAAAAGTGTATCAGTTCTAAGAATAGGAAGGAGTGCCTCTACACAAAAGCGGGCCTTTAGAATTCCGGACTTAGACTTTTATTATAGTAGGGTCATTATAGGTAATGTATGTTTTTTATAACCTTGGGTTGCACAACTAAGCTTGTAAAATAATAGGACATAATTCTTGTTTTTATAATTGGAGTCTCGGTAAGAAGTATAGGACATACACGGTTAAGATTATCAAAAAAGGAGTACACCGCACTCTCCGTTCAGAATAAGAACTCTCTTCTCTTTCTTTGAAAGGCTATACAATTACGGAGGCTTTTAGTAGCACTAGAATCTAACTGCTTTTTGTTTATTAAAGAAAAGGAGGGCTGGCTTAGGTGCATATGAATTGGTGTTGGTAAGTAATCCTAACTTGAAGGTAGATTACACAACTTTTTAATTGACATCACAGGGTTCTAATCTTGATATACTAAAAACCTAAATTGAAATTTGACTCATTTTCTTTCGTATTCTAATGGATTGTAGCTCCCTTTATTAAAACTTATATCTGACTTAGGACTCTTTGTAAGGGTTATTAACAAGGGCTGCTGCAGTAGGGATATAAAGTCTCGGTTAGTAAGTGTCCGTTAATGTAAGGGGAGTCCTATAAGTCGAGGGTTCCTAAGGTTTTTTTAGGGGTCCTGAGATTCTTATGTTCGAGAGCCCAAGATATTGCTTTTTTAAAAGGCTCCCATAGAGAGCTGCATAAAGGGCATAGAAAAGAGAGCTCTGAGTAACATGCTAAATGCCAAAACTTAGTACAGAGTAAGCATTAACTTCTATAATTTATTTAGATGCTGTAGCTATGTAAACATAAAGAAATATCTCAGATCAAGAGGAAACTGCGTTGCTTAGTACTTCACACACTTTTATTGAATAAAGAGCTGTAAGTTTTATATTGCTTTTCTACTTGTATGGGGGTCTAATTAAAGGGGGTTTTTTCTTGTATAATTAATTCTTAGATTATGTTGAATTTAGCTCCCAGCTTATACACCAGATTTGGATCCTCTTTTTGTTTCACCACAACCAGTAATATACAGAAATAGCGTCTTAAACTAGCATATGTTGCTTCAAGTTTTCCCGTTTTGATAAGTGAGATTTGGATCTCGTGATAAGTGGGGACTCCTTTAGAATTTTGGCTAAATTGCGGGCTTGAGAAGAAGGGGTATCCTTACAAGAATAACTATTGCTACTCAGTTAATACTAGGACTTATATGTACATTTCTAAGAAATCCAGGCTAAATTGGGATTACCCTTTTCGGGATGTAGAATGGAAATAATACAAAATGAAATAGAATGAGACACTACCGAGCCTACTTATTATACAACTAAAGCCAGCTACAGAAAAGAGGGGCATCATAATCGCTTAGATAAAGATTTTATTTGCTTGTACTCTTAAAACCTTTCCCGAAATCTAGTATTTAAAGTACAGTCATTTTAGATATAAGTCCTCCTAGTCGAAACTCTATAATCCCCGGTAGACCAAGGGTTCAAGTTCCTTTTCTTCTTGAATTAGAGTCAAGAATTACAGAGTGATAGAAATTGGTAGAGCAAAAGACTGAAGATATTTGGATCAGTGGTTCAAATCCAGTTGAAGTAAGCTCTTTGAGGCAAGTAAGATAAGAACCTAGACAACTCTTATTTGTAACTAGGAAGCCCCTGTTTACATAATTCGCCATAATAATAGCACTTGGCATTAGACAAAGGATTAGCCTCCCTTTTGTTTTGTACTAAAGTTTCATAACAGTAAAGTACCTGATCCAAAACTCTTTTCTAGTAGTAGAATTATGCCCTTCCTACCTCCCCTAATCTAAATAACAAATAACGGAGTCTTATTTGGTTCTCTTTAACACTTGTTATGTATCAATAAAGGGGAATACCCGTGATTTAAGTCAATTTTGCAAAAGTTATAGTAGCTTTGTACGAATACTCCAAGTTAAGTGTGAAGCTTTTACTTGACTTGACAAGGAGAACCCCTTATTATTTATGGAAATATCAAATAAGTACAAGTTCCAATATCGGACAAGAAAAAGTTTCGGGATGCCTAGAAACAAACTATAAAGAAGTTCGACACGAACTAACCAACTGAAATTTTATAGCTTCGGTACAGCCAATACTGCAATTCTAGGTTAAGCAGTAGCTATCTGATAAAAATGTAGCATTGACTTTGCCCTGGTATCGATCAGGGGTCCCCCTAACTTATATACCTTAATCGAGGACAGATAACTTAGTAATTTTGAAGTTCTACTCAGTGCTCATCTAAATGTCCCATATTATATCAGGGACTCCTTACAAGCAAGTTAGAAGCGATCGAGCGGCGAGAAGAGTTTAATCTAATTTTTATTTGCCAACTGTAAATTTCAAACTTTGGATTCAAGAGAACTCTTACTTTCTTTTTTTTTTAAGATAAGAAAGGTTATTAATTAAACACTTATTCATAATTTGATTAGAAACAGGGTAAATCCAATATATATATATATGAAATAATAAGAAGTATATTCTGTCCCAATATATAATAAAACTTGTGGAAACTCTTGGGCGCTGCGGGAACCTTTACTATAACTAACTTTACTCGATTAAGAGCCCTCCTTTCCAAAATGAAGTTCATTTTGGGTGTTAGTACTTGGTGGGTGTAAGAAGCCTAAAAATGAAAAGGATTCCTCGCTAAAAGTCAATATCCGAGGCCTACCCTTTAAAATAATTCGATAAACTGAGTTCCCTTAGATTTGAATCCCTTAAATAAAGGAATTTTGACACTCCTATAAAAAGAACCATACTCTTAAAATGTATACGGATTTCGCCCTTTGTCTCACTCTATCAAAATTAAGAAATTTCAGAGCTCTCTATTCCTTTAAGTACCAACCTAACAAGTCTTAAAATAGATTTAAGTTCAGCATTTCGGACTCTTCTCTTACTTATCTATACTCATTCGTCTCTTTGTTTTATTTGGTCTGCCTTTATTCTTCGTGATGTTAACTAGTACTCTAATAGGTCCGTTGGAAGAAAGAGGAAACCCCGGAAATATTATACACTTGTCTTAAGTGAATACTCAGTTCTAAAAAAACTTAACTTCAGGACCCTTATTTAGAGACCCCTCCCTTATTCTGGGGTTGTTGTGCTATATAGATAGCCTAGTCCCCTTATAAACTTCTTTCTATTTACTTGTTTCTGCTGCTAAACGAACGAAATAGAGGTTCAAAGACCTGTACGTTTTCACTTTGTTAAAAATAAGCAAAAAACTCTCTAGAAGAAACTTGGGTAATAAGCTGACTAGGGGAAAGGCTGCGGATAAAAATTTTGAAGTTCCCTTTAGAAGTATGCTCCAAGAGGTATATATTAAGGGGGTATAAGGGCTCAATACCCTAGGTAAATAAAGTGCTCTTAATTATATTTAACCGGGCCCTTTTAAGGGTACCCGCTATATGGGTAAAGCTGGGCATTTCTGGAGTACGACCACTAAATTCGAGAGAAGTAAGTATGTAAAATAACTAGATTCTGCGGAGAAAGAAATGAAAAGTTAAACTTTGATTGTGCCTAATAAGATTTAATCTTTCTTGTAAAAAAGAATCAAGAAAAGAAGAATGTAGGACCTTGCCGAGGTAAGCCAATCAAGCAAGGGGACAGTAATCCTATAATATGATAGTAACTCGCTTATAATTAAAAACTAAGAAGATCTTTGAGACTGTAAGCTGCCTTTCAAAAGGGGGACTCTCTCGATTACATAGGGTATATAAAAAGCCCTCGTGCCTCAAAGAAGACATTCTATTGTAAATGTCCTTACTATAATGAATGGGTATGCTATGCTCTCTCTGGTATGAGGAGCCCTATATTATATATGATCAAAGAGTGCTATCAAACTTCATTTTATTAGAGTCCTCCTTCTGATGAAACACCCTATAGTATAGGAGAGATGGAATATCAATCAGCAAAAGTCTCTCTTCCACAATTTCAATAGTAATTATATCATATAAGGAAAGAAACCCTATAAGGATAAGAACACGGCATTGTAGTAATAGAATAAAGTCATAGCGCCCCGAACTTTGAAGAACTTAGTTTTATAAGAGAAAGTTTTTTAATAGCGGGGAATCCCCAAGTTAGCCTCTTGAGAGTAAGAATTTTAGTTGTTAAGCGCTATAAATAGCGCCTATTAATTTAGATTCTTTTCAAGGTTATAGCTTATAAAATTTCGGAAGAACCAGCTACGCTTTTCAACGGCTCCCTGCAATTCTGGGTAACTTTTTGCTAGCAAAACAAGGGGTAACACTCTCGTATAAAAGGCAAAGCTTTAGATAAAATCCCTTAAAATTTAGCTTTTTTTAAGAATTAGACTCTTACAAACCTAGGGTATACTAACTAGCACAGCTTTCTTTAGTTGAATAATTACCATATTATTTTTGAGGGATGTCATGAATCTTATCGGGTTAATCTAGTTAGCTGGAAGCTTCTAAATCTCAAAGTCAATTTATAGCAACTTTTTAGCTGTCATAGACTGTCCGCAGCTAAATGCAAATACCCAAGAGCCGGATTGAGGAAATTCTCTACAGGTTACGAAAACTCACCCCTCGGTGTTATCTTGTTTCCAGACTCTCGGGGATAAAACCTAGGCTAAAGAAAATAGGAGCCTGCCTTTTGAGAAAAACCCCTAACCCTTGTCAATTATGGGTGCTCGGGTCTATCAGATTAAAAGAGGAATTGGCTTAACAGACTTTTGATTTTGACTTATTAAGTCCGGGGGTGGGTTTCTGAGTACTCTAGTTTTTTCAAGTCTTGAAAGGAATAAGGGATACTAAATTAACTGGGGGTTTACTAGTTCTTGCAAAAAAGGGCGGAGCTTCCGATACCAAGAATATGGAAAAATATTTGATTGAGAACTTTATATGCGAAATTCATTAATCAAAAAGTCTTACACAAGCGGTTTTTCCTGAGTGTGAATTTCTCGAGAGGGGGCCTCTTAAGTTAATCCAAAATACAAACCCGTTTTTACCTACAAGAATACTTGGACATGTGGGGTACTCGTCTTTGAAAATAGCTATAGGGTTCTCTTAAAAAAATTTTTTTTCAATTTGAGTTAGCAGGAGTTTTGTTACGTTACCCTATTTCCGGACTCTCAAGGGGAACTCCGGCTACTTAGCACTCCTGAGTATAATACATCTATAACCCGTATTATTAAGAGATCATTAAAGTATCCAAGTTACCTGGTATAGTATATATATTTAGGTGGTGCGCCTCATCGAAACCTGAACCTAAATTATATGTTAATGAAATCGCTTAGATAGAGAATCTAAAAAATCTGACTTATGAGGTGGGTCTTTATTTTGTTTAGGACTCCTTAGCGTAGATAGTGTGAATAGTAAAAGTGGTACTCTTGCTTGCCGAATTGGCATTTTAATTACGTATAAATAAAGTAAGCACTCTTTGAAGTATAGCCAAGTGGTAGAGCACTGGTTAGTTTGCCCGCGATGCGCGAGTTCAAGTCCGGTTCTCATTCTAGCCAAGATCTCAGGCGTTTAGTCAAATATCACAGGAGAGGGAATTTTTTTGAGAACAATTAGACATACGAAAAAGTGTTCTACTAAAATAGAATTATAGAGAAGGTACAGTCTTAATACATACACTTTACTAATTACGGAGTTGTGGGAAACACTTGTTTTGGTACTAAATTCTAATAGAACTTTGTTCTACATACGGGATTTACCGACAAAAAGAAGGGATTTACAGAGGAGAGGTAAGATTTTATCCCTCATTTTGCAGCTCCAGAAAAGGTCCCCTTTTAGCTCAGAATAAGGAGCCCCCTTATACTAAGTCTAGCCGAACCCATGGAATATATAGTTAGCTCTTACATGCTTTTCGTGAAGGATTAACACAAAACTCTATTACACGACAATTTTTGTATTTATTACTCTAAAAATTAAGGAAAGAGTATTCTTTGTTGTACAATTAAAGGACGCTTATTATCCTTAGTTTTAACGAATCCTGAACTCTTTAAGACTTTAAGAAAAGCCTTATTGGCTTGGCATTGGCTGAATAATTTCGGTCCTATACCTTAAAATGCCCCGTTAGAAGAAGTCGTGGTATTTACACTACAATAAAAATTTTTACTATCCTATATCTTTACTTATATAATATATAAAAGGATTCCTATTTTCGAGTAGCTTTAAGGGTTGCTCGTGCGTTCCCTTGTTTCCAGTTTTTGATAATTCAATTTGGGAGTGGTTATCGTATTTCTAGTTGAAAAGTGAAGCCAAAGTAATTTGTTTTTCTGGTAAAGAGCTGTCAGATCAGAGTGTAAGGTTGACTATCTGTAATACTACTTGCCTTAACCTTCTTCGTATGACCTCGGGCGATAACAGGGATTTTATCTATGCACTATTAAGTTTTATCTCCTCCTTAGTGATAAGAACATTGGACAGGAGGGATACACCCTAAGAACTAGAACTATTTATGCTGTCTATACCGATTACTATCTCTTATACTCTCCACTACTTAAGAAAATTACTAGACTTTTTTATATTCTATACTTCCTTAATACTCTACTTCCTAGCTAAAAAACTACAATAAGGGAATACAAGTCTCTCCTGTAGTAAAGTCTATCTTCTCTCTCCTATCCTAACTAACATAAGGACTCCTAAAGCAAAGAATTAAGTAAGAAAAGAGGTGTAGGACATATAAGAAAGGCGAGTCCTGCTTTAAATCAGGTTACGAGAAAGACTATACTGATGCATACTTCAAGCGCTAAAGGGAATTCTGTACTCTAAGTGGAAAGATAAACCGATGCTCAAGCTAATATAGAAAGTGCTAGCCAAGAAACATCCGCGAATTTACTTACATTTCTAATTCGAGGCATATTGCAAAACAAAAATTTTTTATTTCTTAGTGCGCTTTCTTTTCTAGTAGGAGCGGTTGTTTCTTTAAAAGAAGTTAAGGTGTAAAATAAGTCCGAGTTAAAGAGTCAAGTCAGTTTTATATTATATACAAAGAATAAGGAAATTAGTATAATTTAATTCTTAGAACTCGGGCCAAGAAAGTGTGCTTATTCGCACCAAAAAGGCTTTAAAAGATAAACCTTCCTCGACTTTAAACTTGAGTTCTAGGGTATAACCATCACTAATTTGACTTTTTACAGAACATATAAATTCTCTTACTTACCTTCCCTTAAAGGGCCTATGCCCGGATCATGACACAAAAAAGGCTACTCCCGCAAAGAAACTTCAACGAATTCATTATTGTAAACTAAAGCTGAATTTGAGGCTTGATAACGATCAGATTATTTAACATTATATATACTGAAATTGCACCGCCAACCCACCGGTTATACCGAAAAACTAGACAAAAATCTCTCTTTCAATTTTTAATAAATGCATACAAATTCTATTATATGGTACGTACCGTACCTTGCTATGCACTACTTTACTTTAGCCTCTACTAAAAGCAACTAAAAATTTTTATAAAAAGCATTCTTAAAGTCAATTAAAAAAATAGTTAGATTAGATAGTATTCCATAGTTATTGTATAGGTAATTCTATATTAGGTACTTAACTTAATAAGTAAATAATATAGTATAATAGTACTAGTTCAGGTAGATCCCTCTAGTACTCTGTAGTTACTGACACGGGAGGGATGAAAACTTAGATAAATAGACTATACACTACTATATTATTCCCGACTGCAGCGGTAGCGAAGGAGGTTAGCGTTATAGGTATTTATACATTGACTTACACACTATGAAATGAAAGAGAAACTTTTCTTTCATACCTAACTCTAATTTCTTCTTCTTATTTCTATTGACTGACTTGACTTATTTTCTGTTTCTTATGAGCTATCCGTACCTTCTTATTACTCTGTATCACACCTACCGCTATACCAAAAATCTTAGTCTTCTTAATTAAGGGAGATTCCCACATTCCCTACTATTTAGATGTTCTAGAGTTCTTATATTATTCTTATTAACTTTCTTTTCTATTTGTATAGATATTAATAGATAGTATAGGTATTTACAGCAGAGATTTTAAGAAAGATAATAAAGTCCTTCTAATTAGAATGATTTTATTTGTATGTAATAAGAGTCTTTTTTGTGCGGGGAGGGGAGACTTGACCGGTCTTCTCTTTTTATCCTTTGGGAACTCCTTGATAAAGAAATTCTACTTTATAACATTCGTATCTAGTTACCAAGTTTTTAGTTCAGCTTTATCGGGTCTCCGAAACCCTCTTTATAAGACTGCAATAAAGATTAAAACTAGGTAGCACTAAACCTTAACTTAGTGCAATAGGGAAAGTTAAATAGTAATTGGTTTTAGAGGAGTCTATCTTATTTTTGCCTTGGAATATAGCTAGGGAATCTGGAGCCGTACCTTTCTAAGAGTACCCCATCTTCGATTTCCTTTTAATTAAAAGAGTCAAGAGGGGCCTTTTCCTACAAAGTTTCTCGGGTTAGCTCTTTATAAACAGCGGATATACTTAATAATAGTAGTAAAGGAGGCTTCTTTTATAATCAGTAACGTACAAAAAAAAGAAGCAACGTAGTACAATACTTTTTGAAAGTTGTTGATTAGAGAAGACACAGCTACTATAAAATAAAGGAAAATTCTACTCGAAAGCAATTTCTTCTTTATTACATTATTATAAGAAATATTCATATAATAGATAGACTCTTTATTAAACTTTTAGGGGGAGCAGCTAGGGGCTGAGGCCTATAACAAAAAGAGTCTCTAGGTAGAGGTATTGTGAAGATTTTGGGTATAGCGGCAAAGCCTAGGTAGAGTCTATCTCTAAAGAGAGAGGTTATATCCCTGAAAAAGCTAGTGATACATACTAAGAGTGTTAGGTTACATTAAGGAGGTTTCTAACTTAGAGCTTAGAGATAAAGGTAGAATAACTTATCTATGTACTTATTAAGGATTTCTCTTCCTGTGTCAGTAACAGCAAAAGAGGAAAATTCCCTAAGCAGCTATACCTATAACTAAGAAGTCCATAAGCAGTTCTTAGGGATTAGAACTCTTGCATTCCTTTCTTCTGGCTAAAAGGACTCATAAAGTCAGGGAAGTCCCAAGGTAACGAAGTTAAAGAAATCCCTTTTTCTCAGTTCTGGATCTACAAGATCTATAAAGTAATAGGAATCTCTTAATGAATAGGGCAAATCCTAGTAATTAAGGTAAGGAGTTTCTTAGCCTAAGGAGAAGTCCTGAACTGAAGGAGGGTGGGTGTCTAAAGGAGGTTCTTTTACGGATAGGGCGTCCCTTTTTGAGACTTGTATTTAGTTAGTAAGTTATAAAAAGTAGTAGGAGAGTGGTTTCTTTCATCCCGGATTCTGTACGAAAGTCCGTTTAAGAAAGCGAGTAAAAGCATAAGAAATTCTAAGGCTCTAAAATACCCAAACGCTTAGCTTAAACCGAAAAGCCGCGGGTTCGAGTTATATTAGTTTTAAGAACTCCTTGCTAAAGAATCCCACTTTAGATGCTTTCAGCCACCCTTTTACGAGAATTCACTCTTTTCTGATTGGAAATTTGATGGGGCAAACAATTTGATGCATACCCCGTACTAAAGTAAAGGGGCATTCGGATATATAATTTAGTAAATACTACTCTTTAGCCTTTTAAAAAGTGCCCTTATCAAGCTTATCTTTCAATAAATACATTTTAACTAGAATACAGGGTCTAAACTAATTTAGTAACAGGATAGATGAATGGGTGTACCAGAGAAGCCCTTGTTTTAAGTTTAAGAGCCTGCTATTTGCATTAGACGAGAAGGGGGATTTTAGGGTAGGGCCTCCTTAAGAGATAAGTGCTTCCCTGTCAGTCTAATAGCCTAAGGCTTTGACTCTTAGAAACCCCTTTCATTTTTGATTGTCTGGTAGGAGTCGGAGAAAGCAAGTCCAGAGACTCCCAAATATAACCTTTTCTAACTAGATAACTAGCTAAGAATTAAGCTAAGGTTTAGCTTGTAAAACCTGTTTGAAATGCTATAAAGAGCACAGAGGAAACCCTTTTAGTATTACAAATCTCCGCATTTCCTAAGCTTGGACTTGTGCCTTTAACCTTGCTGCTTAAACTAAAAAAAAGCTAGTGAGTGGAAGAACCCTACCGACTTGTGAAACTCGCCTAACCTTAAGAAATTACTATTATTTAAACTAACAGCAGCGCCTCCCTTACTTATTATCCCAACCCCTCAATAAGTCAAACTTGTTATTACAAAATTCCTTGATACAAAACTAATCCCAGGTTTCCAGTTTCCAATTACGGTAAAGTCTAGTAAAGCCCCGATAGCTCTTTTAACTGATCATACTTAAAAAATTTTTTTGCAAGGCGAGGAAGAAATTTCTTTATCCTAATCTTATTACTATGCAGTTTCATTTCCGAGAAAGGGGCTTGTTTAAAAGCTCGGCGTTGTACTTGGTTTTTCATCAGGTGACTGGCTCCCGACTTCTAATATAGAATTTGCTTTTCTGAGAGAACCCTCTCAGGGGTTTATCTAATTTTAACACAGATTTAAGGTTTATTCGCAATAGATTTTTCTAAAGTCTTTCAAGGCCCTTTCTCTTTTTTGACTAAACAGGGTACCCGGGTAACTATCACGACATTTTAGTGATAAGGTTTTTATTGTACTTTTCAACGAAAAGCCCTTAAGGGATTCCTCAGTAAATACAATTAGAAATTAGTAGTATCTGTAACTACCCGTAGACACTCTCATTTTGTAAGTAAGCTGCTCAAAATAGAAATTTCCCGACTTATACAAGATACGGCACAAGGGGCCTCTCTTAGATGTTTACCCTTTTATAGTCCAAGCAAGATAATAGGAAATATTAAAGTCAGAGTAAAGTAGGTAAGAATACATATTATCGATCGGGATAAAAAAATTTAAGAGAAATTACTCAGGCAGGTTTCACCCTATACTTAATTGCGGAGACTCCTGGATTTTCTAGTTAGAAGAGTTCCCTCCGGTCAAGGTAAGAGAACGACTTTCTTAGTCTTTTGAAAGGTGTTGCTCAAGAAACTTTAGAGGCCAGAAAGAAAAGTCACAGGGTAAAAAAGGAATTAGTTTAAGAAAAAGAAAGTACTTTAATATATCGAATTCGAGTTCCTTTTCTCCCATTTTGAGCCTCTAATTAGAAATTTTTTTGCTTTAGGCAAGTTCAAAGGGAATCCAAAACTCTACGTGGATTTAACTGCGCTATATCGTCAAACAAGTTTAATCTTTTCGTGCGTTTTCAATATTTTTGTTTATGCTTTTTTGCACATCAGATTTCTAATTTAGGGGAGTCCTTTCCGGATTTACTAGAAAAACAAGTTGTTAGAGTAAATCCCTGTATAAAAGAAACTGCACTATAAAAGTTAGGGACAAAGAGAAGATTAAGATGAGGGGGAAACCTTGTTTTGGATAGAGCCTACTCAGAAATATCCTTTAATATACGCTTGACCTTACACAAGATTTTGACTAAGTACAACTAGCCTACTTTATGTCACAGGGGTTGGAAATAAATATATGAATATCTATCAATTACTAAACCTAGAAACTTACTCCTTAAACCTTGTTAAAGCCCCGGATAGGCCCTCTTATTATCCCGAGTATTCAACGCTTATTCAGAAGTTTTAAGGATTCTGTTGAAATTTCTTATGATGTTACTTTCGGGATTGTTATATCTGCTAGTATGGATATCCCATAGTTTTTAGAGATTGATATGGACTTTCATTAAAAGGACTCAAAATTTTTTATTTTGAAAGAATAGAAACCCGGGTTTTAAAATTATGCTTTTAAATCTTACGGCGTTCCCCTTGTTGACTAATTCACTAGGTATACTCCTTAAATTATGTGTATTGTTGAGAAAACTAGTGTTCTCAATGGGGTTCCCTTTATACTTTTGCTAGAATAAAAAGAGTATTACTATATAAAAAGAAAAGCACAATTAAGACCAAGTTACATTTCTATACGAACTTAAGAAATTCCTTTTAATTAAATTTTAATTAAAAAAACGCCGAGGGGGAGTCCTTACATAGAAAGCCTTGGCTTATATATACTTTTTAAGGGACTTGAACTAGGTCTTTCCGACCGGCAATCAATCCTGTACTCACTTATTCCAGGGGATAGGCGCTAGATTGCTAAATAGCAGTTAAAACCTCGGGCAGGTAAACACAAAAATGAAAACTAAATAGGGAATTAAAACTCTTATGGCAACAGTTTGATTGTAAACTAATTGAGTAAAAAATCCCACTTAGCTTAGACTGAATTTTTTTGTAGGAGGTGTATATTCTGTGGATTAAATTCTCATACTAGGATAGTTCGTAACATAAAGCAGGAGTTTTAACTAGATCCAGTAGAAAAAAATCCTCCTCTTAGCCTTCGCTTTAGAGCAATTGACTTGGGGTCTCCCTTGATAAAAAGGAATTTCTTAGTCTTGAAACAGGTAGCCCTGCTCTTATTTTTTATTTTACTCTTGTTCAAGATTTCTACATATAAACTTACACCTAGCGGGCTTTGGTTTAAAATCAAAAAACTAAATAGGATTTTCAGGGGCTTATGCCATGGATTCCCTTGATATGGAAAATTACTGTTATATTTTCTTAGGGAGAGAACCCGGAATGATGCGGTGGTGTTGTAAAACTATCTCTTGGCTTTGAAAAAGGAAATTGAATGACTAATGATTTACCGTATCCTGCCTATATTTTCATTTTCAATTTTGACTCCGTTGGCTCGGGAAAGGTAACAAGGATAATTCTTAAGTTCCCTTTTATTTATTAGTTACCAGAACAGAAAAGGACCCTGCCTATGCCTCAGTAGCGGACCCCTGCGGCGTATTTCTCTTTTTTTTATCTTTTCCTAAGTATTTAAATAATGACAAGGGCTGCTGAGTAGTTCTAACACTACCCCACCTCTACTAGGTAAGTTAAGAGTATATCGTGCATGATAAAAAACCAAAAGGGAGTCTTAGAAATTCGAGCATAACTAATGGATAACAAAGCGCGAAAAATTATAACAACATTGAATGCAGTAACTAGCTATGTATATAAAAGTAAGATATAAGTCCTTTTCCTTTTATATAGTATCTGAAAATGAAAATTTAGAGTTAAAAGCCAAAGATTTCCTTTCGAGCAAATGCTTGCATCTGAGTTATAGAGAAGTAACCAACTAGCGAGCCTCTACTGAGTCCTCTTATATAGAATAGGTGTCCTTCATCCCGGGTCCTCTATTTCAAGTTTATCCCCCCAGGAAACTCTATTTTATTAGAAATTCCTCTTTCTTTATGTTATTTCTCTATGTACTTAACTATGGGCTTCTCCCGGGGTTTCGATAGAGGATGGTGATACTAAAATATCAGTAAAAAAGGTAATAGCTAAAAATGATAGCTAAAAATGAAAGTATATCTCTAGAATTGCTTATATATTGTTCATGATTTTCCCCAGAAAGAAAAGAAAGGGCCCGCTAGAAAATAAATAGCTTAGTATAAGAGTTCCTTATACGGTAAATACTACTCTACAGAAAACCCTTTATAGGGTGTGTGTATCCTTACTACAAGAATTTTGAAAGTTTTATTATTGAAAAAACTGGAGCCTCTTCATAAAGTCAAACTTTGATTTATCTTCTTATGGATAAGCGACTCATTGTTGCGGAAACAAAATTGCTGGGGTTGCGTTAATAAGCGCTTTTACAAGCCTCAGAAAAATTCTCCAACAAGGAATATATCTAAAGATAAGAATTCATACCTACCTTCCGGTTATATACCGCTTAGGTAGAACTTTCTGGACCTTTTGGAGGCAATACTAAGTGGGGTTTAGGTCATTAATTGAAAAAAACCCCGGAGGTTTTTATTTGCTGATTCTTAGTAAATTGTTGTGTCAATAGGGGCTGCATACATAAGTTAAATAAAGGTATTTAAAATTTAAAGGTTGTAAGACACTCGTAAATTGCAAAAAAGAGTCTCTTTCTGTAAGAGTTTGTTATATGCTTATATGCTATGAATAGTACGCGGAAACTTTAGAGTATAATAAAGCTCCTTTCCCTTTTGATAAAAAGCAAGTAGTTTCGAACTACGGAATTTCGACTACCCTTACAGTAAAGTGCCGATGATACTTCTTAAGGAGAGTGCTACTAGCCATAAACCCACAAGCCTATCTTTTCTAATAATGAGATATAACTTTCGGCAAGCTTTTTAGGTTAATATAGGTTTCTTGCCGCTTGAATGAATCTGGATTAGTAAGTACTCTTTGTGTAAAGCGAGACCGGGGCTGTACTTCAAAAAATTTAGCTTTCCTGAAGTTCCTTATATATGCACGTATAAGTATAATATATTATATACAAGGGGTCTCCAACTTTGAAGAGAGCTCGCCCGCTTCCTTTTTATTCATTTTTATTCTAGTAAGACTTTTAATCGCAGGTAGTCTCAGATTTTAACCAAATTTTAGCACGCTCTAGAACAAAAGGGCTTCCGTTAGTTAAAGTTTAGCTATAGGGGGGTGCTCGTCATGGTAGGTGGGGGTAACCCTTAAGTCTTTGTATCTTCTTAATTCTGCTATACTGAATAAGGATGTCTTCCCTTTAAAGCAAGTTTTGTTATCCAGTAGGGTATTGTACATTCAAGGATTTTGCGCCCTTTTTCAGGTGGTTTATTACTCCCCCGAATGCTTGAGAAACTAAAAGGGCAATCTACAGTTACGAAAGAATAAGGTTTTTAGTATCGGATTTTACTTAATTCAGCAATTTAAAATTCTAATTTTAGAGCCGGGAATTTCCCTTTTTCGGCATGCTACGTAATTTCTCTTGCACTATCCATTCGAATTATCCCCTATCTATAGTATAGGTCTTTATGTCCTTACCGCCTACCTAGCTAAACTTCAAAATGCATGAGTATTTAGCTTCAAACGCTCCCTGTTATGGCGTTTTCACTCGCTAAAAGGTTCTCTCTTGCTTGCAAGTTTCCCACTTTTGCACTTTAAGGGGGCTTCTTTTTATTGATTTTTAGTAAATTGAAAGGTCTAAATTCTTAAATAGGCGTCCCTGAATGCGAGGTAAATAGAAAAAGTAATCGCTAAAAAGATAAAGTCTTCTTATTTACAATACCTCCCCCTATCCTTGGGATAAAAAGCTCTACTTCTAATCTGGAAAATCCTTATAAATAAACTTCATAAGCTACAAAATCTATACAAGGTCCTTCCTAAGGAGCTTTTACTAGAGACTCCTTTTGTGTTATATTACTCCCGGGTTTGCTGTAAACAAAGTATCCATTTAGCTGCGAGATTCTTTTTGGTTTTCTTTTTTATATTGCTCTAAACGGAAGTTGGAAAACAGGATTCCAAGCTCTCTAAGAAAAAAAAAAAGGGGATGACTATACCAAGGCATCCTTTTGAAGTGCCGTTTCTCTTAGTATTTCTATTCAAAAATGAGTAAAAAAACCCTTAGTAATAAGCCACAATTTTCTTAAGTTTGTCAGCGATTTTTTACTGTTGGCTTTAGATTATCAGGACTCTTTTATATGTCAGAACTTTTGTTACCACTAAACTTTTGAATTTAAATTTATAATATGTTTCAGATTGAGGGAGTAGCTTGAATGGAGCTCCCGTGTTTGTTATAATTAGGAATGTGCTAGCCTAATATCATAAGTGCCCCCTCGATCCTAGAGATTCAGAAAAAAGGTTTTAACCTCTTTTTATACTAGGGTTTACCTATCAATAAGAATATTACTTGAATTTCTAGTGTTATAGTATAGGGGATCTCTTTCAGTCAAAGTAAAGAATCCCTTCGTGTAAACCGGCTACTGCCAGGGTCCCCGCAATTTTACGCCTCTTCCTAGAAAATAGGGTCATGGATTCTTTTTTCACGCGGATTTTTGTATATACTTTTTAGTCAATAAGGTCATTTAATAATTACTCCAACTCAAAGGAGAGGCCGACTATGACAAGTTTGGTTTTCTAGAACATGTTTTTAATTAACTCGATAAGACTTTAAAGCCAGTTTAATATTAGATACTTAGGGATCTAGCTCAAGTAGAGTGTCCAACCCTTTTCGTAATAAACGGGGCGCCAAATGAGAAATTTTAGAGGGTACAAATCATATATATATATATAAGCTCTATTTATATAGATGAAATTTGACTTAGAGAATTAAAACCCCAGGATTCTGCCTACATTTAAAAGAGGTAAAAGATATACTACTGGACTGAAATTACGAATCTTTCTAGTAGAGCCTAACTTTGCTTTAATAGGCTAATCTTGTCTCTCATTTGAGATCCTTACTTTTTTGCTTCCCTAGCTACGGGCTGCTCTTTTTGATACAACTTCAAGGTACCCCTATAACTACAAGTCCTTATTACTAAAATAAAGGAATTCTTAAACCCTATGATGTATTTCATTTAGCTTTGCTTGAGTTCCGGAATCTTTTACTAATCCTGTCGAGAAACCCCTGTAAAAAGACATAAAAAATTAGATAGACCGCTCCCTGAAAGGTTCTTTGAATAAGATAGGGTTTCTGATTCCCCTGTGTCTCCGTGCACATACAAAAGGGTCTCTCACTTTCTGAGAACCTCTCTTTATATAATGTATAATGTGTAACCCGAGATTTTATTGTTAATGAAAAAATTCTGGGAGGGCTTGACTTATTTAAAAATGACCGTCTAAGAGCGAAAACCTGGGTATAAAAAAGAGGAGAAAGTACACTAAGACAATTGCTTTGACGTTAGAATAGACCTTTATTACGGGTTCAGGGTACTTTAAAAGCCCTGTATAAGTTGTTTATTAGATTAGGATTTGCTTAAGTAAATTATAAGCTTTTCATAACTCCGCTTCTCTAGCTTTCCTAATTCTTATACATTATACACACCTTGTTTCTTAAAGGCTATAAAACTCTTCTGTATCTTTTGAAATATACCTTAGCTTGATTTTGGGTATGGATCCTCTTGTAGCCTGGTAGCTTACTACTCTAAGTTATTCTTTTTAGTTAGATATGTAAAAGGATCCTTGTTTGTATTAAAGAGGTTTCGTGGTCCAGGTTTCCTATTTCAGTTCCCAGGCAATATACAGGAAAGGTTTCTTTCTTCTCATGCTATTGATCAATCTAAAGTACCACAAATAAAAAAAGGAAAGGCTAGCCAAGGGCCAAGGGATTCTCATTTCACTCCCTAAAATGAGGCTTCTTTAGTCCCACCCAATGAGAAAGAGCGAGGCTAAGATCACTCCTTAATAAGAACTCCGGAGCTTGACAACTCTCACTCCCTATAGCTGGGCTTTTTGTCCCCGCCTTACTTCAGCTCATTTTAGAAGGTCAAGCCTTCGCCATTCGATCGGCCCTTTTCCGCCAAACCCTTGAAATACGAACTTAGGGGCTGACTCACTAGAACTTAAGAAACCAAAAGAATACAACTCTTGTTTCCCTCTTACACACCATAACCTTGGGCACCGATTACCCACGTGGAGCTCTCGTCTATCCATCCAGGCGATGCTTTCTCAAGTTTTAGGGAAACAACAAGCAAAAAACTTTTAGACCCGAGACAAAAAAAGAGCCCTTTACAGAAGAGAAATGCACGAAAATTGAGGTGAAAATGACAGAAATTCAATGAAAATCTTTTGAGAACTTTAGGTCTATGTCTTCTACTACAACGCCGACCTTGTTTAACTTACCTTTATTTGTTTAATTCACAGTAGTATCCCTCCACTCCACCTTACCTTCCTAATAACCTAATAAAAAGGGGAATTTTGCCCGCCTTTAGTACTACTTTTGTTAAGAAACACTTCCTTTTCAATTTACAGACAGGCTAGTAAGAAAGTTTATTTACATAGAAACAAGAAGACCTGTTAAAAAGCTATCCTTTAATAACTTTCCCTGCTGTTTGAACCAAAACCCGAGTAAGAAAGCAGCCTTTCATTATAACTATTTTAACTTTAACTAAAGGAGGTGAGTTGTTAAGGCCTATCGGTTAAAGAATTTCCTTTTAGAGCTACCTTACAGACTACAAAACACAGCTACCTTGTTAATGAGATTTCCTTAGTTAAGAGGCCGTTCCTCTTGTTTTGTTCTTTGGAGCTCTTGGTAAGGAAGTTTGAAGCCTTATATTTATATAGAGTATAGTAGCTCTATTGTATTAGTTGTATTACATTAAGGGGTATTGCTTAGTTGTTCTAGATAAAGGATATAAGGATTAAGCCTTAGGGGGAGTTTTTGGCTAGCTCTCCTGTCAAAATCGTTATATTTTAGAGCTTTCTGATTGAGAGATGGGAGATCCTGCAATTCCAGCCACATTTCTTTCAGTAGGGGTTTAGGAATTCTTGTTTATCCGCTTAGAAAATAGAATAAAAAGAGGTTACTAAAGCTCTTAAATCCGAAAACAAGGAAATAGAAGTTCTACAGGAGAGGAAAGAATTCCTTTTTTTATACAATCAGTAGAAGATTGACTTTGGTGGGTGCCCCGCTTCTTTTGTCAACTCTTACAAGAAGTTTTATAACCTTGTTATCCTCAGCCAGATTGCTTAGTTTTAGGGCCCCTTTTTCAATTCAAAAAGAAGTGGATAGTATAGTAGTTAGGAATTAAAACTTAGGCAGGATAATAAAAATTTTTATTAGTATTTGCTTTTTGCTACTCAATTTTATTGGATTATACCCCCTTTGATAAAATCAACTTACGTTTCTTTGTTAATAGATTGGTAAGTTTAGAGTCTTAAATACGTTTTACATACTGAAAGGGTCTTGTGTCGCTAAAAATAACGGATGTCTACTAGGGGTGTGTTCAATTCAAAGAAGGCTCTAAAGATAAACCTTCCTCGTTTCTTATATGACCTTACCTAACTCTAAAAATACTGAATCCGATAACACTAACAAATGAATAAAGAATAAAACACTTTCTACGTTTACTTTATTTATTTTAAAGGCAAAATAGACTAATAGGAACCCTCCTGACCTGAATAAATTACCCCCTTTTTAGCTTGTAAACCTAAACCGGGAATCCCTTCCACAATTCAAATAGAATTCCTGTTCTTCCTTGAAATTCTTAAACAAAAGCATATACTCTTCTTTAGCTCATTAACCAGTAAGTAAATATAGTACAAACACTAACTTGGTTAGAGAATTCCCAGGATTCCTGAGGCTTTTTAAAAGCTCGTACTTCTAAGAAAAGACTATTCTATTGCAGACCCGCTTATTTCTACCTACCCAAATCAAGAAAAGACTCCCGGCTTTTGCCTTTGTCTCTTATAGCCTGTACCCTTCTTATGGGCCCTTGTATTTACTCTATCTATTGTCTTTATCAGAAACCAATTACCTTTAACCAGAATCCAAATATACAAATAAGAGAGAAGCCTCCCCTTTCTCTGAAATGACTTGACTTTCTACGGAATTCTTCAGTCCAATTGTCCCTTGTCAGGTCTTACTTTATGTTTTATTATTCACTTTTTTCTTACTTTTGCAATATACAAACTTGTCACTAAAGGAAATATGAAGAGGGAAACCCCCAACCTCTACTTATAAAGTGCTTCTGCGAGTCCTTTTCTTTATAATATTGTATAAATCTGATAAACTACATTTGTTAAAGAGACTTTTGAACAGATCCCTCTAATTCGTGCGGAAACCCTGCTTATGCTTATTAATGTCTTCGCACGTACTATAAGGGGTGCAGAGCCTTTTTTAATAGTTTATAGAAAGAACGCTTCTGCCTGGGTGACAAGGGTATAAAAGCAAAGAAATGCGTTAATTCCCAGTTACCCTATTAAGGTAAGGATGGAGTCCCGGAAAATGCTCTTTTTTACGGAATAAAGTTAACCAAATAGAAAGATCAGTAACCCATTAATTTATACAAAAGAATCTAAAAGGATTTCTAGTTTCGAATTACCCAGCTTTTCGCCAAAATCCTTTTTGCAACGGAAATCTCAAGGGGAATCTTTACTAATTTAATAGGGGAATCGAGAGGGGCAAGCTTCAGTTCTATTAAGGTAAAAAAGATATACGAAGACTCTTAACTAACAGGGTCAAAATGCTGCTTTTCTTAATTAAGGACTCGTTTTCATATGGGAATTTATCTTGAGTAGGTTGGGGAATAAAAAAAAGGCCCCTAAAAAACCTTACTTGGACCTTTACTTTAAAGCCTGTTCAACGAAAATTTTAAAGTATAGCAGTTAGGAAGGTACGGGTATGAAGACTAAGAAGGTGTTAAAAATAGAGAATAGAGTTCTTAGTAAGGTAGTTTCAGAAAAGTATTTACTAACGTTAAAAAGAGTGCCCTTAGCTTCTTTAGTACAAAAAGAATTTTGACTTTACAGGTTTATAAGTAAGGGTTTCTGGGTTCTTTCATCTTTCATTATTTGAGGGGTCTAGCTCCAGGGTGTAGTTATTGAGAGGATAAACAGTAGGCATAACAAACAAGTTATGATGCAGAATGGTAACAGTAAAGCTACAGGGAACCGAAAGAGATAGCTATGAGTTAGGTTATAAGGACAAGGAGATGTCTATCTCTCAAGAAAGCTTTGAAATACACATACTAAGTAAGTGTAGGGGAGTTCCATTAACTTCATGTTTCCTTAAAAAAGCCGGGGGGGTTCTAAAAAGTCAACCCTATACTAAATACTAAAAAAAGGGGGCGTCATATAGACATCTATCTAAGTCCTTTTTTATTTGCTTTTTGGAAAGTCTCTACTAAGAGTCTTCTGATTCCTTAAATTTTTAAGTTGTTGGTATTAAGAAAGAAAGAAGTTCTGATGCTCCTTTGTCAAGTGTTTTTAGGATTTCTATTCTCTTTCTTAGTCAGTTTTAGAGTAACAAAGGAAAGGTTTAACAAAAGGGGTTTGCTTTCTTTGTTCCTCTTTCCCAATCTACCTAAAGTAAAAACAAGGAGCATTTTAGGGGGTGGTCATAGGAATATATAATGTAAAAGTACGTATAAAAAGGGCTCAGATTAAGACATTTGCTTATTACCTTCAGTCTACATAAGATATTTATCCAAGTAGGAACGGGCCCTTAAAACCCCAGTCGCTAATTAGGAATCCAAGCATTCAGTCCCAATATTCCTCCAATCTGTCACTAGACAATACTCAAAAGCTTACGATCTATCCATTCCCTATACTTTTAGTTTTTTAAGGGCTTGAATGAAGGATCCCTAGTTTTAGCGTAAACCGGCCGACCAATTCGATAAGTTATGCTGCGCAATCCTTTAGTCTTACTTCTACCCAGGGAATTTAGAAAAGCTTTTTCGGAAGTGCGCGGCGAGCTGTCTTTTATATACATTAAGGAAGGCCCTAGAAAACAAAGAGTTCTAGTAGATATTTACGATTTTTTTAGTTTCAATTAGAATTAGGAAGACTCAAAGTAATCTAGCCCCTTCTTTATTGTTATTGGATTGGAAGCTGCTGCTTAAGCTTTACAAGAATTAGCAAGAGGTTTTAGGATTTCCCTTTGGATTTTTTGAAGTAAGTTTACCTTAGAGTCGTTATTTGCTTTTTCTGTATTTTGGGCTTGTAAGCATAGCCGAGTAGGGAAATAAATAAAATGAGTAGTAAATTTGGACTTAGGTAAGTCTCAAGGGGGCTTTTAATAGACTCTATTTCCTGATATTCCATTTTTCCTAAATTAAGACTATAATTTGGTACTGGATGAAGTTCGGCCCTTCCCTTTTGTACTACAAATAGCGAAAGCCCCGCAAACTAAAGAGATTAGTTACTTTTCCTCAGTGCAGTTCTAAAAGAAGTGGGAGGAGCAAGAATAAGACTTTTCTTTAACTCAAGCCTTTTTCTTATTCGTTCGAAGGGGCTGGAGTCTAGGGGTTCTTTGTAGTTTATTACTTATCTCCTTATTCTAGATTCTACCTAATAAACTCTGCGGTTAGAGTGCCGCTTTCATGCGGCGAAAGCCCTTAGTTCGAATCCAATAGTCTTAGTTTTTCAAAGTAAACTATATCTTACGCGTAAAAGGGTTCTCGTTTTAAGTTCCGCGAATGAAGCATAGCTAGCAGTGATATACCCTTTTGAAAAGAAAAATTTATAGAGTTCTCAATGAAAAATAAAGGAAGATTATCTTTCTCTTACTCCGTTGGTAATGACCCTGGATGGATATGAGCTAGATCTAAACAGAGAGACTTGTATTATTATAGTATGGGTCTTTATGGTTCCTTGGAGCTCTTGTAGTTATTGTATCTAGAAGTATAGGAAAGTCTTATAGTTTTTTTAGTATAGTTTATAGCTATTTTATATAATATTAGTTATGGTTTATTAATATTTAGTAATAGAATAGTGTAGTTTAAGTTGTATTTCTCTTGTTCTTACTCGTTTTATTTATAGGGAGGGTAGAGTCGGTACAGTACACTAGGCAGAGGGTGCTAACCCCGATTTAAAGAAAACGACTGCTTAGCTTTAATTAAGTAGATCAAATATCCAAAAATTCTCATAACTTGAAATAATACAAAAATCCCTCCATTTATAGATTTGACTTCGCCCCCCGGTTAGGAAGCGGCTTAGTTGGATAATAGTCTTTCTTTATTTAGTCCTTATCGGATTTTGTAGCATAAAGATACCCTTTTTTGTATTGCCTCACTTACTAAGTTAAGCCCCTTTTTTCTTAGAGTCTCTATTCGTATAGTAGTGACGAAATTGAGATTCTAGTCAGTCTCGGAGATGTAAGCTAAGTCCCGTTCCTTTTTTTAAGGAGTCAGAACCTCTTGGGGGCTCTTTCCTTAGGTTTACTTGTTCTAAACTTTTCCACTTCAATCTAGGCATTCAACCCTAATAAGGAAGAGCCTCAAATTCTAGTACTAGTAAGAGAATTTTTGGTGCTGCTTATGCTTTGATATTCCTTTTGAGAAAGGGAATGAAATCTAGGATCATTACATACTCACTTCTAATTCTAAACAAAGGAATTCCCTCAAAATCCAGGAGAGAAGAATACTTTGATTATTAAGGACCTATCCTTTTAGTATGTTTAATATACGAAAATACCTACTCTGTAACCCCGTGGATAAACAACGGAAAACCCTGATTTATCAAGACCGAACTTAGTCTAGCAAGCACTTGGTTTTTATAACTAACAAGAAAGGGGAAACTTTTATACGAAATATGTTCTTATTTTAGTGTGATCTCCAACTTGAAGATAGTTAGAGAAATCCTTTACAACAAACAAGTATTAAGTCGCCATTGGATTTACATATCCCTACAAGCCGCATAGGCATTAACTCTATAAGAAAGCTTACTTTTAAGAATTTTAAAGCTAACCCCTTATCCAATTATCTATCGGTATTGCGGATTTCCTTTACCAAGCAAGATCCCTTTTCTTTATTTTGTATACACGGGAATCCTGTAGTCTAATAAGGGACACTCTTAATAATTTTTGATAAACTCTGTTATAACCTTTCCAAGATTATAGGAAGAAAATTCTCTATTTACTCCATTCTTTATATACACCCCTAGCTTTTTTAGGAAAGTTTCCCCTTCCAAGGCTGTTCCTAGGTTCTTTTAGGACATAATAAAGCATACGCCGTATACAAGGGTTCTGTTCTTGAGGAAGTAAAGGGCACAATAAAAGCAGAGTAAGATAAAAAAGTTCATTTAGGCGAGTCTTTTCGTTTTGTGAAGTTGGTCTTAGTTAAGCTTAAATTTAGAATATACAAATAAAGCGAAATTATTCAGATTTAGGCAATACAAACACTTCTTTCAAAAAATGTGGTTTAAAGTCCCTACCTGCTTTGGTTATTACACAAGTCTTTTTGCCTTTTTAGCAGTTCCTTTTTGCAGAACTAGCAGTAGACTTGGGGAATTCTACCACTTTCAAGGTACCCGTAACTTTTTCGTAATTTGGAAATATCAAATGTCGAGATCCATTTTAAAGTCCTTATTCTTTTCTAGTTCCCGAACCTAATAAAAGAGGCCTTGGCTATAAAAAAGGGTTTGCCTTCTCTATATCTCTATAGTAGGTAGGGATATATAACTAGAACTTTCTTAGATTTTTGAGGAGTTTTATAACTCTACCCCAGGCCTCTAGATAGGAAATTTAGAAAAGAGCTTGGAAAAATTTTCTAGAATATACGTTCTTTAATAAATAAGAAATTCTAACAGGATTGAAACTCTATTTTTGTGCAAAAAATTACACGATATAAAATTCCTAGGGGGGGTACCCTATGTATTAGCTTTTAAAGGCCGTAGTACCCTAAAAGGGGTCGTGCGAAAGGGAGTGCCCACATCCCGGGAATCTACCGAACACTAAAGCACTGCTGGAAACTCTTGAGATAGAAAATAATAAAGAACAAGGCTCTAAAAATAAGATAATAATATATAGTTATCGACTTCAATCAAGGGGGTGTGAAGTTACTAATTACAAGCAATTTACAAGTTTGGGCTGTCAAGTCATTTTCTTTTCGGGCTTACGCTCCTGCCTACAAACAAGGATACTAATAGCAAGGTACGAAGTCCTAAGAAGAACTCTAGAATTTCAAGTAGTTCAACGAGGATTGCCGCTTACCTAGAAGGTAAGTCTAAAAATTGCTTACAAAAAAGGGGAATCCTTAAATCTTTCAAAGATATAAGGCTAACTCCTGTCCCTAACAGTAACAAACTAAAACAAAAGGAATAAGACTATAACTCCAATACTTCCTAATAAGATAGTAGGAAATGTCTATGGGCTAAACAATAAGAATAATCCGCCCCTAAGAGTGCCAAAAAGATAGTTCTAGTTTAGAGTAACAGTATGATACAGGATAAGGTTATTAAGGCTCAGAAAAGTAGTACAAGTTCAAAGACTCAAAAGGGTGGTCCGCTTTTCTTTTTAACAAAGGGCTAGACCTAGAAAGAGTTGAGTTTAAAGTTTAAAGTAGTGACGGGAATTTGACAGGCCTATTAGAGAGTTTTTGCAATTGGGTTTCTCCTTAGAAGTTTAAGTTGAAGCAGTAACTATTAGAAGGGTTTTTATGCTTTCAAATTTCATTTACTGTATATAATATTCTCTTTTTTGCATACAAATTTCCTACGATTCTACATACTTTCTATTATAGGAAAAGGTAACTCCTGTATCAGAAGGAGGTGTTTCTTAAAAAATGGATACGAATTTCAAACTATGACTCAAATGAAAAAGAGCTATCACTCATGCAGAATCTTTGGCTAGCTTATCGTGATTTTCTTTTTGTGTAGCATTTCCTTTCTTAGGCTTTTTTGTAAACTGTTTATTATAAGTGTGTAATATTAGTACCCTTTATTCCAGAATTTCTTAATATTAATGTAGCTAAGTTATTTAAAGAAAGGAGTTGCCCGTGCCCTTGTTTCCAGGATTTCAATGAGTTCAAGTCAAGATAGTAAAAGAAAAAGAGAATTCTAAAGCAACATTAGGAGATTCTGAGTTATAAGGGGCCTTATTTATGAGCCTGACCACCTATATTATGCAGGGTTTCAAACTAAGGCAGGGCTGTAAAAAGTATGATTATGACAAGGGGAAGTTGCTAAAACCCAGTTTCTACTTAACCTTTTGAAAAGCTAATGTAATGGCCAAGACTAAGAGCCATAAGAGCTTAATGGAGTTTTCCTTTGATTATGAGGGAAAAACCCCTGATTCTTTAAAAGCTCTCCGGAAAGGGATTAAAACGGGTCCCACGGGGTTCCGTAAAGTCACTTTATATAAAAAGAAAAGGGATGTATTTGTATTAGGCTTGTGCCTAGGAAATCTTACCCTTTTATTTAATTTAAACATCTGTGGCTCTGTTCTAAATTATAAAGTGCAGAATTTAACAAATCTTTATTCCCTTTTAGCGGGTTTCTAAGGAACGAGGCTACGGTGTCAATATAGTAGGTAAAATCCCAGCTATCTATTACAATCTTACTAGTTTTAAGTTATTAGGAATAATTACTAAGAAACCCCGAGGAAGTTCATCAACCAACATTTTTCTAGTAAAAGTACTTGCTTTAGAGTTATGTAAGCTAGTTTTTTACGTAAAAAGCATCCTAATTCCTTACTTAAAAAATCAAAGTAAAAGGGGTTTTAAATGAATGTAAGGAGAGCCCCTAGTTTCCTTTTCAGGATCCGCTAATTTTCTTGTTTCATTCTAAGGGATAGAAAGTCTGACTACAGGGTTCCATCTAACAAAGGTAAAGTCTAAATAAGAATAAGAAAAGGAAGTCTCGTCTTGATCACTCCTAGCCAATCGAGCCCGGGGTGTATCATAATTCTAAAAAGGTAGACCCTTTTCCGACTCTTGCGCTCCTAACTTGTCTAATTGGAATAAAGGTAAATACTGAATAAACATAGGAAAGATTAATTCTAAAAGCCTAAAACTATACAACCTTCCTACATACTTAAACTAGCAATATAAGGATATTCTAGACAGCAATTTCAGCCCTTTTCTATTTGATATGTATTCCTTTTTGTTAGTCTTTTAGAAGATTTACTTAAAGAAGTCTAATTTAGGGTTTCGGATATAAGTAACTTAGGAACCTTAAAGTATGAATTTCTTTTTTGCTGTTTTGTATGCTATAGCTTTGAAATAGGCTCCTTATCTCAAGACTCTTCCCTGTCTTTACTTTTTAATCGTAAGGGTTTCCATTGGAAACCCCTTAAAAATCAAAAAAGGAGTGCCTTTCTTACAAATAGAAAATTCTTAGGAAATAGATACTAACTCTGGGGATTCCGCGTAAGAGCTGCCTAACAAATCCTGCAAGAATCGAATTTCTTAGGGAAGAGAAAAAGTAGGTGAGTTGTTTTTGTGTTCCTTTGTTGTTTCCAAGTTTCCGAGCATTTTGGAAATAAAGCTAATGTCTAATGTAATGAATTTCCAGTTTTCTAGTAATTAAACTTTTAATTACATTACCTTCCTTGGTGGTGTCCCTGTGTAAAGGTTCACTTTATGCTAAGACTATCCTGCATTTACCTCCCTTCGCTGCGCTACAGTTGGATGGATTCCCTACCATATAAGGCTTATTCTTTTATGATAAGAGCAGGGAGCTTAATAAAAAGATACACTAAATAACTCAGAAACCTAAAGTCATAATCCAGAAAAAAGGGTATCTCGGAAGCACGATTAGAGTTACATTATACAAAAAGCCAATCTTATAGTTTTTTAACTAAAAAGTAATCAGGCAAGAAAGGGAAGACTTCGCTTTTAGCAACACTATACCAAAACTAGGGTGACTTTTACAGGATAAAGATTGAGAATTCTAATATAATTGTAATAAATACACGACTTTTTATGCTGACAAGTATCACTGTAAGTAAGTCCTTTTAATTCAATCTGAAGCTTGCTGCTTACTAGAAAAGCAGTTTCCTAAGAATAACTTAAGACCTTGTTTATTAACTTGATCGTAAGTAGGACTTCCTTTTTACGTTATTTTTGAAAAGTTACTCGTACTTTTTGGGCAGGGTTGACATCAAAAAAATACAAAACACTGTACCTATCCTTCGTTATTCTACTGGAGTTAACTAGTCTGGACTGCTCTTGTATTCCGCACTCCCGTGTCATTTTAAAACAAATGAAGAAGAGTAAAAGATTTTAGATCCTTGTCCTTTTTTCCAATAACGCGAGGCACTATCTTAAATATAGAAAGTTATACCTGTTATCAGGCAGATTGGGAGTCTGGTGAAAAGTCTTGCTTGTGAATTATAGTGCAGTGTATCTATTTTGAAATCCATTAAGAGAGTTATACAAATGTTCGTTGTTTCTTATCATAAGAGTACTCATATTTTGGCTTGACTTCGCCCCCTTTCCTATATCACATTAAAGATTTTTTTATCTTATACCAAGGAATGCCTATACAAAAAAGGTATAAAAGTAGATTCAGCTTCGAAACAAGAGCATTTGTAACATCCTTTAGTAATTTATAAAAAATATGCTTCTTATAATTCCTGTATATAAATTCAACTTTAGTATATTCAGAGCTGCACATAATGTAGTAAAACTAACTAGAACTGGCACATAGAATTCATCTTAATCTAATAAATCTAGGGTTAAGCACGCTTTCTCTCAAAAATTCCAAAAGATACTTGCTCTATAAAAATTTGTATTAGAGCTCTATAGAAGGGTTTTCGGCTTGTAAAATTTTAAATCTTGTAAATTTAAATAGTCAGTGCTTTTCCTATTAGGTTTCCTGAAATTGCTATGCTTAGTAAGGACTTGGAAGATTGATAAAAGTATAAGAACAGAATCTAGTCTAGTATTCCTTTTAGCACGGATGTCTTAATTCTTAATTGTAAATCCTTTTTTTGAAATAAAGCATGACAAAGGTTATCCTTCAAATATCTTATACAAGAGAAACTCGAAATGTGTACTATAATAAGGTTTTTTTAGTATAAAATATTAATGGAATTCTAGACCCCTTTCGATGCTAATGCAAAAGTCCACGAATTCCTTGTGTGCTCTTTTTAAGTAACATACTAGACCTGTTTAGTTACCACCTAGTTACCGTAAAAACAAAAGACCTTAATTCTATCGTAACACGGGAGCGCTTTATCTTTATACTATACATACTCCGAAACTTTAGACTTTGGTAAGACCTAAAAAAGCTCAGCAAATATCCCAAGAAATTTTTTCGGAACCCTAAAATAAGATATTCTAGCATAAAATCGCACGCACCCAATCCTCTCTTATCTTAAGATTGATTGTAAGCATTCCTTTTTTTAGAACAGCGACAAATACTAAATTTCTATAAGTCCTTTATGAAACAGGAAGACTTTTCAAGAAATGCTTTTTATGATACTACCCATTTAGTAAAATAAAAAAGAAATTAGAAACAATTAAAAAACTACTTCTTATACTGCCCGCTTTCTTACCTCTGAATACAAATTAGAGTCTTTTATTACTTTTGGGATACACTCTCGAAACAAAAGCTATGAAGTTTTTGTTCCTATGAGTTTGATTCAGCTCGCTCTTAATCATACGTACAGTTTGCTTAGTACGAACTAAGAAGTATGCTCCTGCTTTTGTAAAGCTCCTATGAGGCTCTGTAAATAAGTATATAAATCCTGTAGGCTTTATATCTCTCTAGTTTTCAAATTTTCTTCCACTACTTTGTTTTAAGCTAAACTCTTGTGTAAGTTCTGCAATTTTAAATAAAGTAATTCCCCTTGTTAGCAAACCGACCTGGTTAGTTAGAACAAAAAACCCACTTAACTCGTAAACTCTTTTCTAATAGAGACTCTTGTTCAAGTAAAACTAGAAAGGGGTATTTTAGATCTTTTTGAATATTACTCGCATAAAGGTAATACGCTTTGAACCATATCCTAATATTTACCTCGGAAAAGAATTGAATACTTAGTAGCAACTACAGAAGGATCCTTTTTATGGAGGTCCTGTCATAATAAAAGAAATCCGGAGCTTTGTACTCTAAGCTTTGACCTTTGACTTTTTCAAGTGGATATACTCTTTAATAAAGCTGCTCGCTTTTCTGTTAGTAAGTTTCCCCCTTTTTGAACCTCCTTAACAAGCCGGTTTTTAACTAAGCTTGCTTTATTTTAGTTAAACCTCCGTAGTTATGAATTTATACGTTTCCAGTAAATAAAAGTGAGATAGGTCTGATACTACCCAGGGTGTGACTTATTTCTAAGATAGCGAGCTTCGATTTAGCCTCGTCCAGGGTCTTTACCTACTCCCCTGGAAAATCTTCTTTTTTAAAGGATTGAATACTGGTAATACAGGGGCCTCCCTGAGTCTTAATTTAGATAAAGTTACGTAAAATTCTAATTCTATCTTATAGCATACCCCTAAACCAGGTTACTTGGATTGAACAGGAAGCCGCCTCTTTTTTTCCTTTTCTTACTTTTTGGAAAATATAAGTAATAAGGTAATGCAATTAAGTAACTAAATCAAGGCAGTCTATACCCTTTTTAAAAGGTTTTTCTAGTCACAGCTAAGTACAAATAGGTTAAGTTAAGGAAAGACTTTTTTATGGACAATAAGTCGGGAAGTACTCCTTTGTTTTTTTGTATTGAGCGGAGTTTGAAGTTCTATTAATCCCGAAGTGTTAGTAATAAAGTCAAGGGAAAAAGAGTAAAACGCTAACGATTAGGCAATTTGGACTAAGGAATCTCGTACAAAGGTATTTGTATAGATACTTGAACTCTAGGTAAATTTCTTTTATTTAACAGATGTTCCTAGTTCGTAAGGCTTTCTTATATTCCCCAAATCCAATGAAGTAAGTTACAGTTGGGTATTGGTAAAGCGATTTTATTCCCTTTCTTTTTTACAAGGTATTGGGGCTTTCACTAGTGATTTCAAGTCCTTACTTCTGTCTAGTACGTTCCCTAAAAATCTTTCTAAAGATAGGAAGTAAGGTATGCTTTGTTTTGTAAAGATCCTTTTAATAATACCGAGTTTCTGAACAAGGTAATGTAATTAAGGAAGGTAGAGTCTTTTTGGTCAAGGAAATTGTAATTGAAGTTTTTTATTGAAATGACTTAAAAATTTGGTAATATCTAAAGAGTATCCTTTCTTCCTGAATTTTAAGTTCAAGAAGCTTTGAAGAGATAAGGAACCTAGTTTGTTTCCTTATTTTTTATAGGTTTCTGATTAAGGAATTCTTAAACCAAAGCACTATCTTTCTAGGAAAAGTACTTACTTCTATATAAAAATCAAGTAATAAAAACCCAGGGTTTCTTAATTTAACTTAAAAGGAATAATCTTAAAAGAGAGTTTAGGAAGCATCCGTTAGATATTGAGACTTGAACTTGCGGTTTCTAGGGATTCTATATCCATTTTGCCTTGAATGAAAGAAGTCAACTAATAGACAACTTTTTAGGATTTCTCACTAAGGATCTTCCTATATACTATAGAGTAAAGGGTAAACCATATCTTTTACTAATGTATTTTAATTATTTCCTTTTTTGGAATCCTAATACTATACAAGGGTTATAGGTAGCAAGAAGAAGTTCCTAAGACTCATAAGAAAGATGGAATTCTTAAAAAGTCTAATTTTTAGTTTATTCCTTTGAAATCTAAGTAAGGGGATAGGTAAGAGAAGGCTTTTTCCCTAAAATGAAAGGGCGTTTTTAGTAGCATGAATTAAAGTAGGCAGTTATTACAGAATTCTAGCAGGATTCCTCTCACTTCATATCCGTTCTGTAAGATATAGCGTCGAGATGTACGAGGTTTCCAATAGGCCTTTTTAGGACCTCCAATATTGTTTTCCCTGTCTATGCACACACTCAGGCTATAGTTTTATAAGCAAGTAGAGAACAAGCTTTAATTTCATTAAATATTCATACGGGTCCTAAATTTCATTTATAAAATAAAAACTATATCCTATGGTTTCCCTATCTCCACACTCAATTAAAGTATCTAATACTTTGTTAAATTGCACTTTTCAAGGCTTTTTCTCATAGTGAGGGCACTTGGTCTTTACTTTGTACGCGAGTACTTAACTAGTACAATAAGATTCCTTGTGTATGAATTCAAACTTATTTTAAAGGGTTTGCCCTTTAAGGCTATAACTAAACACCCAAAAACTTTAAAGTAACTCAATACAAGAAAAGACCTTACCCAAGATTACCCAAAGTCCTCTAGATCCTTTAGGGTCGATTTCGCATAGACTCTTTTTGTTATGATCCGAAAATTGACTTTTTATAAGGTTTAACTTATGGGTATAAACCTCCCGATCGTACGTAACTTTAAAAAGTTGTAAATTAACGTGCTTTAAACAAAACTTAATTTGATACGTAACTATGGGGCTTGTACGATTCTAGAATTACTCTTAATTTGCCTTAGTCTTTCTAATACAGTAAAGGCCCTAAGTATCCTCCTGTTAAAACTCTTTGTTTATGGCGCAATCCTGTAAGTATAAATCTCTGGTATAAGCTTGTGAAAACCCCTTTTTCTTTAGAGGCCTTTCTCCAGTAATATTCGAGGGCATGAAAAAGACAAATTTAATGGAAGAATCGCGGCACTTTGACTTCATAAAGGGGCTGTTTGCTCAAGTAGCAAAAAGGGTTCTACAAAGTTTAATTGAAAGAACTGTCGAATTTTCATACAAGCAGATTTGAAGTTAAAGCTATTTACATTATTTTATTTCAGTGACAAACAAGACAGTAACTTATAGCAATTTTCAGATGCAGGAGATCCCCTTTTTAAGTCAGAAAGAGAAAGCAAACGAGTTATGGGTATTTGCCTGTTTTATAAAAAAACTCCGTTATAATATTTGTTTTGTAAAATATCTCTTAGACGAGTACCGGACGGAACTTCCACCTCGATGCTTTATTAAGACTTTATGGGTGAGAATACTCTTAACTTATGCAGATTTAAACCCTTGTAAATACTGAGGGAATCCGTTATAATTCTATATCCTTATATGGTATGGGTTAATTCAAACCTAGTGCACCGTTATATATATATATTTTTTCTAAGCAAAAGCTTTCATCACATACTTAACTCACAAAACTCCGGCAGCTTGCTTCTATAGGGAGGATATCCACTTATTTGAACAGAGTACTATTACCACCCAAGAGTATGCTTTTACTATATAAAGACTTCTAAAGGACTCCCTCTTATGAGAAGGTCGAGGTTCTTTATTTCCCCGCTTCGGGAACACCTAATAAAGCATATATATTTAATCTCAGGATTTCTCCAAAGGCAATCCTTTTTTGATAGTGAATACCTCTTAAACTGCGGGTTGTCTCTCTCATAGTTACAGCCATTCTAAAACTCTAAAAGTACTGCATAAGTAGAAAGGTCAAAATACCAAGATAAAGCTTTTTTCAATTAAAAACTAATAGAACACCTAAGCAGTGGAAAACGAAACTCCGGGTCTTTTTCCTTTACTTTGTAGAAGCACTTAAAAATGGACTGCCGTTACAAATATTTTAATCGACTCGCTCAAGAATTTCTTTTGAGTCTTACTTACTTCTAGCGACTAGGTACCTAGGCAGTATTAATACACAAGCCTCTATCAAACTGGATTTCCTAAACAAAAAGTACTTAAAAGTAGGTTGTGGCAATATAACTTTTCGGGAAATACCCTTATTTACAATGTTGCTATTTTATCTCCCAGCAACCTTTTGGTTATTCTTATCTTATATGGACTAGCAGTAACTTGTGTTGATATAACCAAAGCGCCCGAGTTTTCAGAAAAAACCTATAAGGTAAAGTTTGAATCTTTTCTCTCTAGGGAAAGATAAATGGGTATCTTTGGCAATAGGCAAGGAAGCAAACAGCCCAAACGGATAAAATAAAGAAGGGCTTATCTAGTAGAAAGAATAGTAGAAGGTAGGTTTTTAGGAGTCTGATAGAAAACTCGAAAAGTACAAAATTAAGGGTATAAAATGACAAGTAAAAACACATTCTTATAAAAACGGGTTGGTTCTATTACTACTAGCGAAGAGTTAGGGTGCTTTAATCACCTATACCGTGCCTCTCAAACAGAACTAGAGATTTTTGGGATTTTTAAACCCCGTAAAAGTAAAAGGAGGGCTAAAGATTAACTTCTTAAGCAAAAGAGCCTTTATCTACTTACTATCTATAAAGGGGAACCCCCCAAAAAAACAGGGATTACTTTTAATGTTAATCCTAAATCGAGCTTGTGTACTAAATTTTTGGAGGTTTAGGAATGGGGTCCCTTGTGGTATATTTGAACTTTTTCTAAGTAGGTATAAAAAAGACCCCCTGAAAACCCAACACTAATAAGGAATTTAATAGGGTAAGGCCTAAAATACGCAGCTCTTGAATACATAAGTATACCCTATCAGAGAGCTCTAAAAAGCTTTCTTTAAAAGAAGAGGGGTCGAGGCATATAAAATACGTAAATTTGGAAATCTTTACCTACTAAACTAACTACGTTTAGCTCTGTAACTCCTATTTTTATATTAAAGCTCTAGGTTCGAAGCGAAGAGTTTTGGAAGGGAGACTTTGAATATCTTGGCCAGGGTTGTTTATTTCTTTTATTTAGGTTGCCTACAAAAATCTTTTTAATTCTACCTACAAATCAGGATTAAGTAGTAGAAAGGGAACAGTAAAAAAGAAATAAGGTTCTTTTAGAACCCTGCCGAGTAAACAAAAACAAAAGAATAAAGAATATTGCATTACTAGGAAAACTTCCTAACTTCCGAAGTACCTAAAGAATCAAATTCGTAGTAAAAAAAGGGCAGGCTATTACGGATTGCGTCATTTCAAAAAGAAAATAGGCGAGCCAACTCACAAATTAAAAGTATAGTCTCCTAAGTTATATAGAAAACCCTTTTTGTATAAAGTTCGGCCGTTTATTAGACTAAAAAGAGCTTTTATTGACTTAATCTTATCAGGATACGTCCGGTATTTTTGGTTTACATTAAAAGTTTTTAGCCTATACTTGGGCAGACCCCGTAATAAATGAAATAAACCAAAGACCAAGGAATACTCGTACTGAAAAAAAGTAGATGCAATACCTCGTATCGTACTGCTTATGACCCATAGTGATTAGAGATGGTAAATACTATTTTAAGATCTAACAAAGTTTTTTAAGAATTGCTCATCTTCCTTATTATCAAGACAAGATTTAAATCTCGAACCGTTACATTTTGTTTATTATTTCAGAGTGATATATAAACCCCGGCAAAATGCTAAAATTTCCTAACCTCAGTTACTTTTTCGAAGACAAGTTGAAGATCTATTTCGTGTAACTGATAAAGCTAAAACTTTTTGGTATGTTTTAGTTAGAGTAAACTTATAAGATTTCGTAGTAAACCGGTAAAGAAGTTTCGTTTGAGAATGTTAAGCAATCCCTTTTTTTCATTTTTACAGGGAAAGATTTTTAAGAGAGTCCCTCCAGTTCATTAATTTTAGGATATAGTGTGCTAAGCGTAGGGGCCCGCTCCTATATCTGTAAACTTGTAATTCCTAGATCGTACTTAACGAAATCCTTTCTAAAACAAAGTGAAGCTACCGAATTAGAAGTGTATTTAAATAGCAAAAGCCTTCCTTCTCGATTCTGTGCAAAGGTGATAAAATCTAGATTTTGTTACGATTCGAGTCCACTATTGTACGACTCTTTACAGAGCTGTGTTATATACTAAAGTCCTCCGATTAGGGACACCCCGAGGTTACTCGCTTAATTCATTTTTGCGAGAAAGTTTATACCTTATTAATGATTAATGCGGTAGTATTTCGAACTCTTGCCCTTCATCAATTAGTGCTTTGTATTGCTGCGTAATTCCATAGTGAACAATGAAGTCTCTAAAGTTTTCAAATCCCGGTTAAGCCACCTTTTATCTTATGCAAGGGGCGCCTTTTAATTTAAAGTGGGGCTAAAATATAGACAAGAATTTCTATAAGGATTTCCTTTATAAACAAGGAGCAAATCAAAGTCTAAGTTTTACTTAATCCTGTAGAGTTATCTTTTTTCTTTATGGTATTAAAACAAAGGAGTCCCGAAGCAGTGCTATTGCGCTTATATCATTCTACTGAAAATTACAAGAACTTAGTGTATACTCCTTATGGGTTTATTTCTAACCTTATTTTGGCAGGCTTTTGAAGTATTACATTCCCTTACTTACTACTTACACAACTAAACTCTTAGTAAATAAAGGAGAACCCTACTTGCATTTTGAAATAGACCGCTTTAGCGAATGTATTGCTTTGACTTGATTGAAAAGGACAATGCACCGGGGGTTTGCTTGATTCAGACTAGCAAGTATAAGGTTCTGTATTTGCTAAGTTGAGGAATTTCCATTAACTTAACTATATCTTACCATAACTCTGGATGCTTGTAGAAAACTTCAACAGGGCGCGGGAAGTACCTAATTAGCAGAATGAACTTTCCAGGGGTTTTATAAAAAAGCAACCTTGAACAAATTAAGGGAATAAAGACTTTTATCTTGTCTAGGGTATCCCAAATATCTTTTGGTTTCTATTAAGCCCTGCTACTTTAGTAAAGCCGGTATAACTCGGTAAGAGAGTTTTGCTTCTTAGTCATATAGTGGACTCGTTTTATCTCAAATTACCTTATAAAATAAAGAATTAAAAATAGAGGACTTTTTATAGATAGTAGTACTTAACTTAATTTAGAGAAACTCACCAACCAAATAGAAAGAGTTGGAATATAGGAGCAGTAGACAAAAGCATAAAGTAAAAACTAGTTCAATTTTGTATTATAATAAAACTTTTTATGGAATAGAAGAATGTCTAGAATAAAGATTAGACACTATCAAAGAACTAAAAGTTACAGTTGTTACCTATGGGTTTTCAAGGAGACGCTTTGTTTCATTTAGAGTAAAAAAAGAATTGGGTATTGTAACTTTCTGTAGGTAGTAGCTTTTTGTCTTTAATTTATAGACCTATAAGTTTGTTTTATCTAAGAGCTACATTCCTAATATTTAGGGGTTTTCTACTTTTGAAACCTATGTTAACACTCTTGAATAAAGAAAATCTCTAGGTTTACCCGCGAGTTTGCAGAATCGATTAGATCTATTAGTGACCCAACACCAATATTACCTAAATTCTCTTCCATAGAAAACTTCTGTACAATACAAGAAATTTCAAAGAGTCTCTAAGTCTTTTTTAGACTCTATTAGATATCCGTAACAAAGTAATATCAGAAGTCAAAATACAATCCCGAGTCCTTTTATCTTTATTCAAGAGCTACTCCGTGTTTACTTACACGAAGGATTTTGTAATGAAAATCGCGTAATGTTAAAGCAAAAAGTTATAGTTATAAAAAGGATTAACCAAAAGTACGGCTATTTATAAGGTAGCTGCCCACACTCGAGCCTAATTTAAGTGTTAAGCAAAGCTAAACCTACTTCTCTGAAATATTAGCCCCTGCAGCTCTCTTTAAACTTTAAAACTTCAAAAATCGAATGTAAGTTACAAGGTCTTGCATTATGCTTATTCAAATTAGCACCCTAATTTTTAGGAGTTACTTTTCTGATATTATTAAAAGGGGAGTGAAGCATTAGAAATCTCCTTGCGTTAACAAGTCCTATATACTATAATTATCCTAAGTTAGTTCCAGGACTCATTAGAAATCCCATATCACAAGGGAGGCCCGAACAACTAATATTAAAAATTTATTGGGCTTAACTTACATCTATAAACTTAAAAAACTACAGCTCGTAAATTAAAGAATCCAGACTTAGCTGTATACTTTCTACTTTATTAAGCCCTATAACCTGCCTATAAGCTAAGAAGCTTCTGCTGTTTAATTAAGATTTTTATGCTGTATTAAATAGAATAAGGCTATCTTCTGAAGAACCGGTTTTTAGCAAAAGGGGGAACAAGTACCATAAGTTTAGACTGCGGACTACTAGGAAGTCCTCTCAAAATCTAGTGTATAGTATAAAGGACATTCTAGAGAGTAACTTCGGGGTTATCTGGTTTAATCCCCAACCCGTCGTTAGTCTTTTTTCCTTTTGTCAATTTTCGTAGGATCCAGATAAGTATCTAACAGCAGTATCTTTACTTTCGAAGTTTTTGGTTGCAATTGCGCTGACTTTTGAAGAGAGCCGTGTTCTATAAATTAGAAGCTTTTTAAAAAGGTAACCCCTTATATATATATTAGTATTAGTACCAAGAGATCCTTTTGGTATCCTAAAAGTCCTGTAAAGTCTACTACTAATGAGCTGAGGAAGGCCCTGCTAAAACTTAGACTAGATTCTGGTGTTATGCTAAACAGAGTTACTGCGCAACAAATGGATCCCAATTACTTAAGGGTATTCCCAAAGACCCAGGTTCGGGTGCGACTGCTTTTTATTTACAATTTTAACCGGGACAAATCCAAACTATAATGGTAACCTAAAAAAACCTTTTGATAACCCGGGATAGGCGGCCCCTCTATATGAAACTCAACCTTGAGGAGTTCCCTTAAGAAAAGTGGGGTTTATCTATTAATCAATTAAATACTAGGAGTTGATTCGAACCTTTGGGTTCCTCTTAGGTTACAGCAAGGTTTTATTCTATATAAGCGATTCTTAGTTTCAATGCACATTACTTTATAAAGACTCCTCCGTAAAGGACTTTTCAAACACAAATTAGGGCTTATGCTTATAGGATATAAGAATTCCCAGCCACTTCCGGCGCTGAGGGTGATACTAAGTTTCTAGTGCCTTGAAAATATATATTAGTAAGAATTTAACGAAAGCTTTGACTTTTGGAGATAACTGAAATTAGGCAGGGCCTTTGCATTCTTAAATATCTTTTATTTCGTTTTTCTAACCACTTGGAAAAAACCAGAATCCCTTTTAAACTTCTCCGTATGCTAAGATTTATACCCATAATAAAAAGTTAAGACTCGAAAACTTATAGAAACAAAGCTTTAACCTTTAACTCCTGACTCTATTTACTGGAAGCACATGCATTACTTTAGCTTCAGTTCCCCAAGCATCTTAACCAGAATCAGGAATACAAGAGTTCTAATCCCGTAACACTATTCTAAATAAAACTAAGAAAGATAGAAACCTATCTCTATATCTTACTCTCTATCTTTTTAGCTAGAACTTTACCAGGAAGCCTTGCTTTATAGCTACTTAGTTTAACCCCTCTCCTTATTTTTACCAACTCCCAATCTAACAAGCTAGCTTTCTATAGTCTTGCTCCTCGTTAACTAGCTCTAGGATCCCACCTTGAGGAAATGCGGGATAGTATAATAGTTGCTTCCCTTATTACTTATTAACTTTAACCAGAAACACCAAGCTCCTATCTTTTAACTAATGAATATTCTTACTTGTTAGGAGTTCCTGTCAGTATACTTACTCTTTCCCTAAACTCTAAATGATACCTTTTAAGTAAAAAGTTTCTGGTAAAAACAAGATAGAATCTCGTCTTTACAAATAGGTGGCACGACCGAACTAAAAAAGACTTTATCTCTGTGGAGTTCGGTCACTGGGCCTAGCTTTGATTTTATAAGCTCTTGTAGCTCTTTACTATTCTAAGAAAAACTTTAAGTTTACTCGAGGTCTTCTATTTTGATATAGCACAAGTTCTTTTTCTATTAAGCTTTATTTAGTATGCCGCTGCCTTTATTCCAAAATTCTTTAGTGCATACAGTTAAATTTCTGAAGTTGACCCGCGAAAAAGCTTCCAAGAGTATCCTGTATTTATAATATCTTAAACAAGGTTGCCGCAAAAACCTTTTTTATTAAACTGTTGCTATTTAAATAAAGGCTTAGAGTTCCTCAAAAATCCTATATATCAAATAAAAACAAGAACAGGGCTCGCGTGTGTCATAGGATCTATAAGAATTTTTGCCCTTTTATTAGGAAAAAGATACTATAACTATTCCCTTAAACTCTTTTTTGGAGTACTACAAGGACTTAATTTAAGCTATCTATTTTCCCACTTTCCACATTTTTATTGCGGTCGCCTACTAGGTTCTCGGATAAAGGACTGCTTTTAGCTTGGTACAGCGAATCCTGGAGGTTAGCTACGGCTCTCTCTTTTCTAGAATGTTCTTTAGAAGAGAATTCTAAAGATTGAACTGTAGAACAAAACAGGTTGACTTTAGGAGAGGAGGCCTCAATTAATAAAAAGTCTGTTGTAGTGTAAGATTAAATTAAGGGTTTATGGGATTCTGTGCCGCAAGGATACCACCTATAATTAAAGTATGCTGACTTTATTCTTTATTAACTTCGTTTCCTTTGCTTTTTACAAGAATGTTTAGCTAGGATTTTCCTTAAGAAAAGCATAAAAAGGGGTTCCCATACGGTCATACTGTCAGTTACTTAAAAAAACTCTTGCCTGTTTAGCGAAATTTTGTTGTATATTCTCCTAGGCTGCAAGATACTTAGGTTTTGGGTTACATATAAATAAAGCTTTAGTATAAACCGAGTTCCCCGTAGAGACTTCTCAATTGACATAAATGAGAGTAAAACAGGACAATATTATAATATAGAGTTCAAGTCCTCTTTGACCTGGGCGGGCCCATTTTGGGCTAAGAAAGGGCTTTCATTTACGGGAGAGGTTTATAAAGTGAAAAATCTTGATATAATATATCAGAAGTATATCCCGAACAAGTCTCGCAATCTCCTAATTTTTGAGGGATAGCTTCTGATTCAAGTCCCCTTAAACATCCATAGATTGGTGCGCTTTTATAATACTGGTTATACTCTTGGCTATCACGTAATTAATTGTAAATCTTAAAACAATGAAATGCCTTTTACTAAGCCTCAAGGCATATCACTTTTCTACTGTGTAGGAACTAAACACCGGCTCAGGGAAACAAAACTCGAATTGAACAGCTTGCCCTTTTTTTATAATTCTAAGCTATAGGTCAGAAGTTTTCCTGCGTCGACTTATCTTTTACGTGAGTTTCTTTCATCAAGCAGTTGCTATTAGTAAAGAGTTATAACTCTATTTCGGGGGTACTTGGGTTAGCACGGAGTTCCCTTTCTCACATATCTATACTGTTCGGTAACCTTGTAAGAGCCCTTAATTAGTAATTATCAGCTCTTACTTACTTTGCCTTCATTACACAACTACTGTTTTGCAAAGGAATCCTACCATAGAGTGATTGCGGAATGTTAGCTTATATTAAATTGGTATACATGATTTTCTAGTCTTTTTTCCCTCCTAAAGGGAACCCAGGAACACCCCTTATTCCCTTATTATTCTTTTATTCTGTAACTCGTCATTTTTTTACTTAAAAATAGACTACTAAATTAGAAACCCTTTCTTTTTATAGGAGAAAATTCCCTGCGTGAAGTCGTGCAGCAGTATACTTATTTAGAACTAGAACACAATAGACTCCGTGTTATACCCACTCCTTTTTAATTGTATCTCTCGAATGAAGTACTACTTTTATGGTTATGGTAACAACAAAACAAGAATGAACTACTCTATTTAAGTGATTCTAGACTTTTAGGGGTTTGGGCAAGTTAACCCCAGGTTTTTCGTATTATCAAGAATCAAGTAGCCTACACGAATTTCTTATCTAGCAGGAGATTCACACTTTCGCGAGTCCCTAATTAAGGAGTTGCTTTCTGGTCTAGGTGTTCTCGGCGTGTCACTAATCCGCTCGATTTAAATAAAATTTTAATAGAAGATATCCTTACCAAAGGAAGTTAGCCGAGCAAGGCTAAAGTTTGGTAGAGTTTGAATTTCTACAGAACGAGCCAAAACTTGTATTGTTAGGCAGGCCTCTCTATTTAATTAAGTTTACTGTAGATCTTATATCTGAAAAGTAATCCCTTTATTTTATAAGGGATGAAGAAGATGAAGGAAGCGCTTAAATACAAATTAGGAAAAGCTTTTTATGAGGCCAAGCGAGAGTTTGAAACAATTATTATAATTATATAGACTTTTACGATCCTCTTATTTAGACTCTTTTTACAATACATAGTTAAGATACCCGCGTGCAAGTACAACCCCTCTGAGTTTCTTAGGGGTGCTTTCATCGATAAAAAAAGGGAAAACATACTAAGTAGGTGTTACATCAAAATCAAGTCTAAAGTCTCGGAGGCTGTACGAAAAGCGACGCTCAAGTGTTTAATATTAAGTTTTTCCTTTGGATTTATGAGATGCTCCGGGTTTTGCCTTATGTACTATGACTTCAGTTAGACCGAGGTAGCAAAGCTAATTATTGTACAAGCCTTTGACTCTGCCTTAAGGTAACAAGCCGTTATTAGAAAAAGGAATAGATAAGGGAACTTCGAGAGACTCCACTATAATAAATCACTCCCGGGTGGATTAAAACTAGACTCTTAATAATACATAAAGGGTTTTAGTTTACTCCTTGGAACTGGCACCCAGGAGATTGTGGGATACTGGTAATAAAGAAGTATGCTGTAGAGAATTTTTAAATAAAATTTTCACCAATAGAGCTAATATCTATTATACAAAGAAGTAGGACCTGAGAGCTTGTTATATAAAGTTAGGTCTTATTCATTCCCATCTGTTTTCACTAATAAAAGGCTTTCTCTAGCCGTAAACTACGGTAAATCTTCAAAATGTAGAATCGTCTTAACTTAAGCTGCCCAAGACAAAGGAAACCCCCTTATCAGTATCACAAATCTGGTTGTTTCAGAGGCACTTTAAAAAGTAACTTCCTGGGGTCAAGTACAAACTTTTTTAGAGGCGGATATAAACCCCTTTTTTGAATTCAAAATTGACCTCACTACTCGTTACATCAAAAGAGCATCCTATTTATATTTAAGCTTACTGATTCAAGACTATAACGCAAATTGAACTGCTGATCTGGAAGCCGACAGGTTTTGTTCTATTATAAAAAGGAACTCCTTAATACCCGGAATTTACAAAGAATTTAGGATCTCCTGTTTAGCAATTACGAAAAAATTCGATACATTTGAAGCTTAGATTACACACAGCCTTTTGAAAAGAAAATTCCTTTCTAAAAGGAGAATAAGCAACCCTTTGCATATAAAGCATATAAATAAAAAATCTTTCATTAAACACTAATTTAGTCATAGTGGTGTTATAACAGGCTACAAGAACAAGATCTAATGTTAGCCAAGAGGTATCGAGGTATCCATGAATTCCTTATTTTACGATGTCGAGGCGTAAGTTTGACTTGTCTTTTTGTAGGGTATCCTTCTCCTTCAAGGAGGGGCCAAAGACTTTTATTCAAGAGAAAGCTTGCTGCATCTTGATTTGTTGGCTCTAACCAGGCACGGAAACAAACAGGGCAGGCTGGCTCCTTATAATATAAAATTTCTTACTAATATTTTGTGTTAATGGGCTCTTCTTGTTGACAGATTTTTCAAGGGCAAAGAGTCCCTTTTCAGATAGTGGAAAAGAGCTGGCTCTGGTACTTTTTAAAGTATAGAAGCTTCTTGAAGTACCAACGTATAAAAACAAAGGTTATAGTACGAAATCCCGTTATGATAAAACCCATGTTAGGTTTCTTTCACATGTTATTTTCTTTTTATTTCCAGGCTTTATAGCTACGGAAGCTTTAAGCAAGTCCTACAAAGGGGGCTCTTGACCTATCTTATTCCTTTGTTCTAATGGCCGGATTTGAAACTAACAGGGATTCCCGCGTTGCCTCCTCGGATCCAGTAAGTAGTACTTTTGCATCAATTGCGGATAAATTATTCGCGTTCCCGTACCTATCCCACAATAGCGTAGGACATTACCTTATTTTGTACGAGTCACCTCTTTGGAGTTAATGGTTATTGTATACATTCGTTCACTAACACAGGGTTACTGTATATTTTCTGGAAATGTTTAAAATTAAGGTCTTAAAAAGCACAGTACATGCCAAGATTCTTTAGGGTAAGGGAAATTCTATTTTATATAGTAGCAAGTGTGGGGACATATCAAGAGGGAGTCCTAACTTATTTCAAACTTTCACAAGGGTTTCTTAATCTGTTAGCTTTGTAGAAGGTTAGGAAAATGCGTGTACTTTGACTTGTATTCCGTATAACAGGGGGTGTCTCAAGAAACGGAATATGCTTTTTAGGAGTGTTTCTGCGCGCTCTGTAGTAGCCTCTTTACCTAACCTATTTTGAACAGAAGTTCCCAGTATCCTCTTATGCATTTTCTTTCCTATATTTTCATTTTTTGCCTTTAACGGAAATTTCTGGTATTTTATTATATAATACATTTTTTAAACAAATACTTTACCACTTTACCAAAAGACTTGGGATTATATCCAGTTTAGTAAAGTACTATCAAACCTCTTTTTTGAGGCATAACCCAAAAATCGGGGGAAGTTTTTCTAATTACACGCAAACGCATATGCTAGCTATTTGCCAAGCAAAGAAACCCTCTTTTCCTAAGCTATGCATAGATTTTTTATCCTACATTTATTACTTTCTTGTAGACATGGATTCTTTTTTGAATAGAAAAGAGCTCTTAACACAAAGAGATTCCATAGCAAATTTTATAGACTAAATGTTGGAGCCCCTTTATTATTAGGACTAAAAGAAAGAGCCTGTATCTCATCTGGGAAAGCTTATAATCTTGTTTTAGAACGAAATTTTTAGAAGAGTTTCTATTATACTTTTAGAGAGCTTTCATAACTTCAATTTCAGGACACATTATTTGATAAAACCCCAGTCCGACTTGCTACGAATAACGACTAACTCAGCGATTAAATAGAAAGTCAAACCCGGGTTAAAAGTTTTTCTCTCACTTGGCGGTAGCTGATTCAAAAACCCCTTCCAAGTAGGCCCGCTTTAGCTTTCAGTTTTTATACCACAAAATTATAGAACATATCAGAGCCTTTTGAAAAGGTGGGTCGCCCGGGGTTTGAACTTACTTATAATTTAAAGGCTCTACTCTATACACCCTTACTAAAGGAGGAGTTGAACTTACTGACTAGTCAGAATACTTAGTAACTTTCTTGAAAACTTAATGTACTTCAGAGTGCTCTAGAGTCTTGCTTTAACTTCACCTACTTTTACTCTGTAATTCTTTATTCCTAAAAAACTCCCTCAGTCCCACGCTCTTGTAAAACTGGGTATTCCCCAGATACACCTTTATGAAAACAAGGTACCAACTGCTTCTAGAATTCAGTCAAAGGGGCCCTTCGATTATTTACTTTATTATATCTTAAAGCTATCCTTTACGCCAACCCTCTCTCAATTGATAGGAACATAGAATGATTAAAAAAGTTTACTAAAGATTTTTAATCTATGCTTCGTTACTATATTTACTACAACTTGTACCTAAATTATATAAATTGAAGCTCTATAGAATAAAAATGCCTTCTAGTTTTAAGAGCACATCTCCTTGGAATGAAAAAGTGGAAGTGACCCGCGCAATCCAGTTTTATGTAAGTCTTTGAAGTAGGTGCGTTATAGCTGCTTAAATACAAAAGTATACTAAAAGGGGCCGGGATACTAGGGAACTTGGGATTTGCTTAATACAAATTAAGAAATTAGAGCCTTTAATAAAGTCATAAGTTAGTTACTTACAGACCCTTAGGTTACTTTTTTGTACAATTACGATTCTATTTTTATTATAGGGTGCCCTTTAGGGACATAAAAGAAATAGTAAAGTATCCAGTAGAGCTTTTTTTGAAAACAAAAATAAGGTAAGGGTAGCTTATTCTTTTTGAAAGGAGCAAAAACTTTGTGGAACAGGGCAATTCTGGATAAGATTTTAAAGAGAAAGAGCTCCATTATTCAGTGAATTAGTCTAAATCTAATATTATACTTGAAACTATACCTAAGAGATAAGGTCGCGGGCTAGAGTAAAAGGTCAACTCCTGATTTCAAAATGTAGGTTTAAGTTCAGTTAGATAAAATTTGTACAACATCGCATGGATTTAGGGGAGTACCTAGTATAATATCTTTCCTAAATCTCTGAATAGAAAGTCCTGTATACTAGGATTTTCTCACCGCATTTTTTGCCTGGAAACAGTTCAAATCTTATATTTGAATACTTATTTTCGTTATATATTTAATGCAACTCTCTCGGTAAGGTTTTAACGATATATCCCATTTGTAGATAGGGTTTTTACTTAATTCACAAATTGAAAGTAGGAATGCTAATAAAAGAAAAAACGAGCTATTCTCTATTCCAAAGCAAAGAGCCAGGCATTTAATTAAGTTCAAATGAATAGTTCCAATCATGGAATAAAAACTAAAATGAAACGAAACCCGTATAAAAAAAGTAATGATAACATTAATTACATTACCTTAACAACGAACCCAAGTGTTCTTAACATTAGAGAGGCTTGCTAGTATTGGAATTCTACGCCCGCTTCTGAAATCTCAGTAAAAATTTTTTTATGACACTCATACATCTTCTAAATTTAGGAAAGATTATTGGGTTAACTAGAGTTGAACCTAATGACTCTAGGGTCTCCCAGACGGGCATCTATATTCTTCATTCAGCAAACATATTAAGAAAAAAGACTAGGCATAGGTCGAATCTAAATAAACAAATGGGTTTGATTTTCAGATCAGAGGGGGTACTACAGATTTATATAATGATAGGCAAAATCCTTCTTTCGGAGCATTATAAAATAAAAAGAAAATGTCTGTCATTGTCATAATTTTAATTAGGGCAGGGACAAGAAAAGTCTGGAAAGAACTCACCTAAGAGATGTTACTCTATGAGATGAGGTAGCTTGAGTTCCCTATACTTATAAGCTATAATTTCTATTTATTGAATTAATAAGCAAGCTGCAGTACACTAAAAAGGGACTCCTGCTAAAAAAGAAAAGAGTTTTTCATTGGGCTTGGCAGCTAGAGAGCTCAGAGCTCCAGGGTTATATTACGTATGGGTTCGAATAAAGTAGCTGTTATTACTAATATAGTCTAATGCAAGTGAAACCTCTAAAAAAGAATGAATTAAGGTTAATCTAAATCCAAGTTCTGAATTTTTCTAGGAAAATCAATAGAATAAAAAGAAAGATAGAGCTCTTATTAAATTAAAAGATCCTTATACATCTCCCTTATCTTGTGCAGGCTTTAATATACTTAAATTTTTAGTATATAACTCTCTCTGACTGAACAACTCTTCCACCGCTAGTAAACGGGTCTCTATACGAAATTCCTTAATCAAAAAGGTCCAAAGCTCTCCCCTGAGAACATATTACAAGCCCTTTTTCTAGTTCTAGTCAAAATCCCCGGAACCCTTTACTTTTTAAGAAGCCCTCGATTAACTAAAGCAGCAACCCAATTTTGTAAGGAGTTCTCTATAATCTTTATAAAAGGTGCTCTTTAGTCTCTCCCATTTCCCGAGTACCCCTTAAAATTTCACTTAGGTAACAACATTAAGGATTTCTTTAGTGGGGTCTGAAACATCAACATTATTTTACTTCGTAAGCTACCCCCTTCTGTTTCTCCCAAGGAAACCCCCTTATAACAGTAACCAAGGAAGGCCCCTACCTAAAAGGAGCTTAGATTCTTTATCTTTTATCTAGGGTATGGACATTCGGCGAATACACGAAAATCTTTAAATACACTTTCCGAGGTTTAAACTTTTACTAGTTACCTTATTATGCAACTTATACGAGAGCCCCTTTTAGTTTGATTGCGAAAACATAAAGCTACTCAATATAAAATCTAAAGAGCTTCCTTTAGAGAAGTTTATAGCGTTTTTTTTTTAATTAGTAAGTAAATACTCAGCAAGCTTCAGTCATCTTTCGAGTAGTTAATACGTAAGCACTAAGGAAATCTATACATCGGAACAGGAGACACTTTGGGTTCTAAAGCTTCGTTTATCAAATTCTTTTTACGGGGGACCCCAGATTCAATTAAAAAGCCGGATAAGCACGAAATTGGTTATGTCCCATTGCAGAATTTGTGTCTTTCTTAAGTTTTGTTCAAAAATTAGGAGGTCTTGCACTTAAAGCGGGTTTCATAAGCCAAAGCTAACTGATGTTCTGCTGCGCGCTTTCTCGATGTAGCTTATGAAGTCAATTTGAGCCTGCATTAGGGGAAATCCTAGTTGATTTAATACCTAAAGGAGCCTGCATGGACTTTAGGGGTCCAAGATTCTTAAGCTTCCTGGGTTTAGCTTGAATTATTAATAAAAGGCCTAATTTACCCTTAGTACAAGCAAGAATGATAATTTACTATGAGGACCCTTACCTCAAGTCTATTTTTTTATATAAATGCGGCTTTTCCCAGTTTCGGATTTATGCCACCGAGTTTAGGTTTGAGTCGGGTTTACGTTTACAAAATAGAAGACAGCCGGCGTTGCTACATTTGAGCCCAGTACTTTAATAGAAAATGTGAATATTAGCTATTAATGCTGTATACTTAAAAATTTCAGTTCTGGCTCTACAAAGATATCGTCAAGAAACCTAAGGCAGCCCTCAAAGGACTTAAGTAGGTTTTGCTCCAGAATACTTAATTTGTGGATCATTTAAAAAGTGAGGGCTCGCATAGCTACTCCTGCTAATAAGGGGCCTTGCCTTATTTAACATATCTCGCCAGCAAGCTTTTATATGACTAAGTTTTTTAGAAGCAAAAAGAGGGGCTTATCAACTTCCTATTATAATTATAAAAGTTCTCCTCTTGTGACTAAACCTGATGAGATATAAGGGTTTAATCTAGAAAGAAGGACTTCTTTCGAACTAAAGTTTAGCGAGACAGCTTAAGTAAAGGATTAAGAGAAGTGTTGGTTTCTGAAAACCTGTGTATTTTTAAAAAAGGGTGCCTTTAAGTCTCAGGAAGCTTACATTAAACATTATTTTAGGGTTTTGCTTTTATTATCGAGTTTATGAACCTTCTATCTTACTGACAAGGGATAAAAAGAATACAAAAAAAACTTTAGTTATGCTATAATAAGGAGGGTCATAAGAAAGTACAAATTCAACCCGAGAGTAATGCTTTAGTTAGGTACACGAGCTTTTGGCTTATAAAAAATTTTCTACATTGTTTTCAGTCATTTAATTAAGTCGTAGGTTCCAAGGCCCTTTTACATTTCTTTTTTACATTAAGTTACTCTTTTAGTAAAGCAGATTCCAGGTCCACCCTAATAGAAACGAAAACCCGCTTTATAGTTTTCTTAATCTGGTTCCTCTAGACCGTTGTTAAATTTATAGTAACTTAATAGGGGAGCCCACTATTTAAAGCCTTGTAACGCAGGTTAAGGGGTTCCCCCATTTTACTTTTGAGCAATTTAACAACTCTTCAATACTTTTAAGTGACCCATATAAAAAGTAAGTTTCTGGCACAAGTCTTGTAAATGAGAAACCCGTTTAGGTTTATGAGTCTTTCATAAGTTTTATTCAATTAGAATTCTTGCATTCCTGTGTTACCCGGTTAAAGATTTTTTATTTAAGGGAATTAAGAGAACCGAAGCTAAAGACTGATTTTTTCCTGATCCAGGTTTTAAAGTAGCAAGTAGCAAGGAAATAGAGAAGTGTATAGGAATTCCTCCTTGTTTAGCTTTGGATCTATAAAGAATTGGGGATATAAAAGGAGGGAATCCGGGTTTCCCATTAAGTTAAGATAGGTTTATTCAGTTCAGAGAAACCCCCGGAATATTATAAAGAAAAGGGAAACTTTTTGGGAAGTTAACGTCAAAGCAATTCTAAAACTAAAGTTTTAGATGGAGTAAGGAAATTTCCGGTAAATATGTAGAACTAAGAGGTGGGTTTTTCTCTTTACTGTTTCCCAGTTCGTAAGCTTCAGAAGCCTAAACCAGGAAGAAACTACCTAGGTTTTTAATATTGTATAAAAAGGAACCTATATTCAAAATCTTAATAGGTATCCCCGGACTTACTAATTTGACTAAAAAGATTTAGAGAATCCTTTTAAAATCTAGTATTCACTTAGTAGAAGAATATTTTATTTCCAAGTTACGAGGATCCCGGGTCTCTCTTACTTAAACCCCTAGTTTAAGCGCATAGATTTTAGGTATCGACGGAGGTAATGTAATTAATAGGTTAAAACAATTTGCTTCAGCCGAGAAAACTCTTGGTTCAAAACGTGGTGTAACCTTCTTTTTTTGAATTAGTGTAAATACTTTTCTAGGACATTTTTGCAAGGAAAAAGCCCCCTTGACGCAGCTGCTAAACCGAGTCCCCGTCTTCTCTATCTCCTGAAATCCCTTTCCTTGCTTCCCTTAAGAGACCTATCCCTTTCTATAAAATATTTACTGCAGGTTCTAAAAGGTTAAAAGAAGTCCTTGAATCTATGGAAATTTCATAGGTTTTTAGTTGACTACCTCCTGGTAGGGGATCCTTATTTTTTACCTTACATTTTTGAAGTGTCCTTTTTCAAGTCGTATTAAACTCTGAAAGGTTACTTTTAGAGTTCTTTAAGTTGGTTTTAAAGGAGTTTTTAGTGTTCCTTTGATCCCGGGGTTCCAATTCTAAAAAAGAAACAGGGGCGTATTATACTTTGGGACTTGAACTCCTGTATTCTCTTAGTAGCTATTTTCTAATTTATAAGATTCCAACAAGATTCCGAGATTTATACTAATTTATTAACAAAGTTGGGGCTGCTTGAGAGGCTGATTCAAGAGTTCGACTAACGAGATAGGCCTAGTATAGGGTTTTACAAGAGGGAAAAGATTCTTAAAGGTAATTTGACTATGACTTTCCTTGAGTTTTATTAGGTATAGCCGGCACTCATATAAGGGGGGCTTCTTTGCTTGTGCATGTGTCTAACTTGCTTATAGAGTAGAGTAATATTATAAAAAGATTGACTATGGGTCTAAGGATAACTACATTCTTTATCACTATATAAAGTCTAATAGAGACACAGTACGAGTACGAATACATGCGATGTACTTCCTACTTAGGATAGGCAATACCCTGCAATATATGTACAAACTACAGGAAGAAGAAGCCTCGTAAGGCATATAGGGCAGTTATAGCTTATAAGGTGGTTGAATAAGAAACAAGGAGTGTGCAGAAGAGTAAGATTCAGTTACAGAATAAGCGTTTAGTTCTAGGAAGGTCGTAGCTATTAGAGAAATTCTAGGTAGTTTTCCTTTTTCCAGTAAGTAAATGAACTAAAGTGAAAGTTTTTCGTTGGTTATAGGGGATCCCTCTACTATCATATATACTACTTGCGTTTCCTTCCCTTCAGACGCCTTCAGTACAATGACCCTTAAAATTCCCTTAGGATTTGTACCCTCTTTTAATGATAAGAACCCAAAAAGCTCACTAACCGGTAATTAAAGGCTGTGGGTAAGGTCAAGAGTAAGTGGGCTAAGGAATTAACACTCTAGATACAAAGGGCAAACCTAATGCTTAGACAATAAGGGCTGAAGAGGCATTCCGTATTTACATACTTACAAAGGTCTTAGTATCTATTCCTAACACTCCAGGAAACTAAGCAAAAATCCTTTTTAGTCAGGGTCTTACAATGTTTTTTCAAAGTACTGTTTATTTTCTAGTCCCCGGGTAAAAAGAAAGGGCGCTTGGAGAGGCTTTGCCTGCTCGTGTTGTTTCTCTGTTTACAAGGTTTTGTGATAGATCCTCCTAGTCATAAGACTTATAGAGCTCCTAAGAAAGAAGGTACAGTTATGGAAGACCAAGAAAGCTATGATGAAGAGCGGTAATCCTAGGATAGCTCTAGACATTAAGGAAGGTATCCGGATATAGAGAGTAACAAAGAAGAGTAGTACACCCGAGAGACTGTATGTATAACTAAAGAGAAGTCCAGTTATTAAGATTGAGAAGTATGATACAGAGTATGAAATAACAATGTGTCATAACGTAAAATTAACTATACCTATACTATTAAATGAAAGATTTCCCTCCCTTCAGGCGCCCCTACAATAAGGTGTACTGTAAAGCTTTCCAAATTTATCTAAGCCTTTCTCTTAAGCTTTTCTTTTATTATGCAGCTGTTTTTACTGCGTTTTAGTGTTGTAACAAAAAAGAGAAATAAGGATCTCTTAGTTACCTTTTTACTCCTCCGTTTCCGTACTAAAGCAGGCATCGTCAAAAAATTCCTTCCCACTCTGAAATATAGAAACTCTAGACGAGGTGTTACTCCAATAGATAGAATTGAAATTGACTTAAGTAGAAACAAGCTATAACCAAGAGCTTTAAAACAAACGGGGATATAATTGTCAAGGGTTCGAATCTCGTGAGTCCCCTCTCTCCTTTTCACAGGCAGATAAGATAATACTAAACAGAAAGCAAATGTTTTACTAAACTCAAGTTTCCTGAAATTACCCGAGGATTCCAACGGAAATGGGTCCGTAAGGTCTAATAAGTATAAAAAGGCAACTAACACAATCTCGGTTTAATACGAATGGAAGAAGAGCTCCCTTTTAACAACGAAAGGCTTTATATTTAAGGGAGAATACTTATCCCGACAAGGAAAGGGTGGACCATAAAATTAAGGGTTCTTTTTATAAAAATTTTTGTAGTTTGCAACCGGCTAAGTATCAGTAATGCTGGTTTAGAAAACCAGGTACAAAGTAAAGTCATTGGGGATTTCCTAACAAGCAATAATGTAATTAATTGAGAAAGAGGTAAAGTTAAGAGAGTAGTTTCTGGGTTAGAGTTTAATAAGGGAATTCTGTGCTACAAGTATATAAAAAGTAAGGGGGTGATCCTCTGATTCCAGATATTAATTTAATACACGAATCAACGTTTTCTTAATACCAAAGCCTTTCTCCAGACCTACTTCAAAGTCTTAATCTGAATAACTAATCTTATTAAGAGATAAAACCTTCCTTAGTAGGTATCCTAATCCTACCTTTACTTTATTTCCAAGCCATAACTAGACCCCCTTTCTTGTAGACTAAAGTTACTGTAAGGTTTTACTAGCCTGCAACCCGTCCTTGTATTATTAACTGTATTAACTATCTGGAATATGAAACATGAACACAAGGCCCCTCCCGTTTTTCTTTTATAAGAGGGAACCCCTTCCTTCAACTACACTGTATATAATATTAACTTCTCCCGCATATAACTTTACTCCTTTCTACTAACTCTAGGAATTGCTCAATCAATACTGTATCAGAAAAGGGAGCCGTCCTTTTCTCTTCAGTCGATGGAAGTCCTTCTCTTATATCTTTAGCTCTTTTCTAGTAACCCCACTTCTCAGAGGATTCTTACAGCTCAGTTCTTATTCTAGTTCCTAATTACTGAAATCTGATTCTATATACTTTGGTTCCTTTCTTTCATTTGTGAGATGGGAGTTTTGAATACCGGGTTTTCCACCTATTTTCATGCATTTCTATCAGTGAGGGGGCGTCTAACTGCAAACTAAGAAAATTTTGCTAGGTAATAGGTTCAAGTCCTGCGAATAGTACTAAATTTTGCTTTCGATAGCCCAACTCACGGAGAATCCTGTAAACTTTAAATGCTGCTCTAGTTCCCCTTTAATAAAATAGAAAGCTCCCTTGCCTATAAAATTCTAAGGTCCCAGATACTAATACTAGTACTAGAAGAAAGCGGCTGTTAAACTTCCTTATGTTGTGAGTTTTTAGTATCTAGATGGGAAAGTAAACAGAAAAAGTCAAGTCAAATTCTTGTGGGAATCTCGGCTTAAAATTAAAAGAAGTAAAATATACATACGCCTGGGCACCCTCCGGATAAGGTTTGTTTCCTATTTTTCGATCGATAAAGGCAGGGAGCAAGAGGTAATAGACCTTAACAATACAAATTAAGCAAAGCGCTATACTATTATAACTAATACTATATAATACTATAGCTATTATAGCTATAACAATAAGAATAATAAGTACAAGGCATCCTAACAAAAAGAGGAAGCTGTCAAGAAAGGTATACAGACTAAGATACAAATAGAAGTACTCCTATACAACATTAGGCACCCACGTGTTTTCTTTCTCGAAAAAAATAAGTTACCCTTAACCAGAAAATTTCGAATTATATTCTATCTTTAAAGTAGCTTATTTACAATCTTCTAGTCAAATTTTTGTACAATTAGGCGCGTATAGATAAAGTTTTTCCCTCAGTTGATTTATAGTGTGCTCTATAAGTCCAGGCCAGGCTAGAATTAGCGCAAAAGCCAAAGATAAGGAAATAAACAGAATCAATTTTTTGTGAATACAATAATAATAACAAGGAAAATCATAGAGAATCCTCTTGCCTACAAGCTAAAAATATGAAAATACCCTTACTTAAGTTCAACGCAAGCCTTTTAATCTCTCGGGTCTTGTTAATTGATTTATGTAAATTTTATTTGTCTAAAAGCTAGATTTCAGTGAGGTAATAAAAATGTTTCGAAAAAGTATGCCTTTTATGCTTTATCTAAATCAGAATAATAACTAAAAACTCGGCTTCATTACGGCAATATGAATAATTTACTTTCTTATTCAGGGGTACCATATAATCTAACCTTCAACGACTATAAAGGGGTCAGCCAAGATATAACCAAGTACCTCCGATTGCTCTCTACTAGAGTAACCCAGTTTAAATAAAAAAATTTTTTAGCATAACCTTTTAGGATTCGTAAAAGAAAATCAGGGCTTGCTCAAAAGTTTATATAAGCGTGTGGGCTCTAGAAGGAAATGCTATATTAGCAGCGGCCACACCCTTGTTTTTCTGATTGATTATTGTATTACTTATCTTTGTGTACGGGAAAATCGTATAAAGCAAGTTTCAATTGTAAATGACTTCCCTAAGGGATACTCTACGTTTATAACATAATAGAGAACCTTTTAACCTCTTATTAGTGACCCTTTTTTCTTAATTATTACTTTGTGAAACAGACCGACGCCTCTTACTTCCTTATCAAAAAAGATACCTAAATTCCTTGTTTCCTAAATAAAGCAAGCTCTATTTGGGAACTCTCCTCTTAGTTATTAAAAAAAGACTCCTTAATTAAAGTAAATCGCTCGACATCTGGTAAAAAGGGAAAACCTCCGGATACACAAGATATAAGACGAGACTCTCTTTTTATTACAATAAAAAGAGAGGGTCGAACCTTATCTGGTTAGAATAATCCCACTTTTAGTAAATATAACAGTCTCAAAACTCTTGGCAACGGTATACTACCTATTCTACAAGGATAGCTCCGAGGAACTCTACCCCAAAAGGAGAAAGCAAACGACTTAGTTTAGTGAGATTAGATACATTCTGCAGTTTACAATATAATGTATTATAGCCCCTCACTTAGATTTTTAAAGGAGTCCTCTCTTACTGTGGATATACGAATCTCCCTGTAGGAAATTCCAGTAAGTTAGGCGTTCATTTTATTTCTCACTAAGTCCTCCTAAGCTTAAGTAAATCCATTAGGGGCTTAATCCGTATTATTTACCTAGAAAAATCCTTTTTAAAGTTAGATTTTAAGGGGAAGCTCTCTGATATTGAATCTAGAATGCGGAAAGATTGATATTAATTTGCAAGTTCGTACTGTAAAAACCGGGTCTAGCTTACCTACTCTTGGACTTGAACCAAGGACTCTTGCCGTATGAAAGCAATACTCTAACCGCTGAGTTAAGTAGGTCAAACGATAAAGAGATAGGAATACAATATTAATGTTAAGGCTTTATTCTTATAAGACTAAAAGCTTTTTGAAAAGGGACTTAGTAAATTATATAAACTTTCCATGACTTTCTAGGACCCACAGGATACTTAGTTAATTGTTTTTAACTTTGCTTATTTCCATTTCCAAGTAGAGTCAAGGTACGTAATAAAAGGAGGCTTTTTTCTCCTTTCACAGTAATCTCGTTCAAGAGTTTTTCTCTAGATAAAGTCAGCAGCTATCTCGATTTCGGGTCCTTCAGCTACTTTTTGGGTTTTCATTTTTCATATTAAGAAAATGGGTCCTAGCAAAAGAGTGACTCGTTAGGTAAAAGCTATAAGTTTTATTGGACCCCGAAACAAAGGACTATACTCCCCTTTTATAGCAAGGTCTTATCTAACCGAAAAGAAAGCCCGAGGTTCCTGCCGGGGGAGTTGGGATAAAACTTATACTTGAACAGTTCGAAATTACGACAAATTAACATTTCATATTTAGTTTTGAAGTAAGGTTTTATCGTCTCCGGATCACAGCACTCAGATTTCCGAGATTCATCTATAATACTGGTAGACTCATAAATAGCGAAGTGATAAACAGCGGATTTTCTTAAAGCTCCCGTTTATCCAGAAATTCCTTTATTATTTTTATTATAAATATTGTTAGAGCAGTACTTTTAATAAGCCCCCTAGGAACCCCTTAGACTACTATTTGCATTCTGGTTATTGTCCTCCTTGAGTAATTGGAAAAAATACAAATAAGTAAGTACAGGCTTAGTTACTTAGGCCGGGGGTGCATACTCTTTTAATTTAAAGTAGTAAAGGATTCTTATACTACTACCAAAGTTTTTTATGAACAGCTCTCTGATCTGAGTAAATCCTTAAACTCTAGTAGGCAGGAGGTTGTTACTTTATCTAAGTAGAGTTAGACTAAAATCCATATCCAATTCTTAGAAAAGAATTTTTCTTTTAACACAGGGAAAAGTTACAAGATAGAGTATAAACATGTAATTTAAGAGAAGAAGTTCTTTCTTAGGTTAGGGGATATAAGCATAAATTTAGGGATATTTCGAATTATTTGTGATTGTATTCAAACCTTTTTTTATAGATTCCCGAGTAGCTTACGGATCTTTTTTTAATAAGTCTTTTTTGAACCATTCTAATCTAATTAGTTATAGCGTTGACTAATTGGATTAGAAGCGGGTAATTTAAAGCTTCATTATCTCATTATCAAAGAGAATTTTATACTAAAGCAGTAAATCTACCCTACTTAAGCGATTCGCCCAGTACCTTGGGAAGGCAAAAATCTCTCTAGGGTTAAATGGAGCACACTCCTTCACAAGTTCGAAGAAATAGAAAAGTTTACCCTTTTTCTAAAGCAAACAGGAGACACTTCAAAAATGAAAAAATTTTCGTATGTCTTATTTTACTCCTCAACCCTTTCCTTGAGTTGCCTTTATATTATAGGAAAAAGGATCCCACCGAAAAGTTCTCAGACTCTTCCTTCTTGCCTACGCTACGCCCAGCATCTTCATTACACAAAATATTAGACTAGGACCTAAAATTGTGGGCTTTGTACCCTGTAAATATCCTAATCCCTAATCGAATTTTACGAACTTAATTTAATGAAGAACAAACAAGGGATTTAAGGCACTAAAAAATAGAGAAACTTCGTCTAAACTATTTCTTGAACGGAGGGGTTCTAACTTTGCTTTAACTTTTGACACTGGATAAATATGTCATGGAATATCCCTCACTCCAATATAGTATATATCTTCATGATAGCTGTTGTTTTGTAGAGTAATTTCCAGTAGAAGGAAAAGCGCAAGGATCCCTAAGGATCTACTTCTCTTTTTTCTAAGCTAAAGGAGCGGTAGGTTAAAGGTACGTACTATCAATTTCTCTAACTACAAATTCAGATCTCCAGAACGGAGTTTTTATACTTATACTAGAGGCTTCCTTTGTTCCAGAATTTTACTAAATAAGGTCTCTTGTATCCTGAAACACACGGCAAGCCTTGATGTTTGTTATTATATCTATGTAATTATACCCAAGGGGGTATCTACAATAGGAAAACTCAAAGCTCCCCTGGTAAGGAAAATCTTCTGTAATATAATAAAAATGTGTTACATTGATTTAAGAATATAACCTAGACAGTAAAGCTAGAGTGCCGACATCTCCCTTAAATCAAGGAGGGCGCCTTGAAAAACGAAGGGAATAGGGAATGATGAAAATTTATCTACCAAGATAGGTCTCGCTTTTGGATACCCATGAATTAATATAAGTTTCCAGAAAAGTAAAGTCAATAGATTTAAGTAGTAGGCATAAAAAAAGAGTTTAATGTATTGAGACATATCTATTTGATATCCCGGAATATAACATAGAGTAAAGACAGCAATTCAATTTGTTGGTACGGGTCTACAGCTTAAATGAATTGCACCCTTCTCCCAACCTTCTTTTAAATGAATTCGGTTTACCACATTTAAACTTGCTTTAATGCAGTCAACTAAGTGACATAAAGTTATTTGCACTTTAATCAATAAGGGGCAATCCTAATCTTTCTATCTATAGCTTTGTTTTTGACTATATAAATTTGGTATTCCTTTAAACATTGAAACGGGATTCCTTTTTAGGAAAACTGCAAGAAAAAGAGTACGCATTAACCATAAAAATAAAGCTAAATCTTACAACGAAGGGAAATAGGGTCCTCCTGCAGCACTAAAAAAATCTTACTCGGGTTAAGGGTTTATAAAACTCTATAAACGACACCTCACAAGTAGCACAAAGCCGCAACTTAAAACCTACCGAGCTTAAAGTATCTAACTAAATTGTTTTAAAAACGTCCTTAATAAAGCTTTTTAGACTAAGTAAGGGCGCGTTAAATAAGAAAGGAGTATTTACGCAAGAGAAGTGTTTGACCAATATTCCATCTACAGAGCTTCTATCGTATTCCAGCTTCAAAAAAACCACTAACGCAGATTAATATTCCTGAAAAATATATGTATACTCAATTTACTATAATTGTATTTGCTTGAGATCCTTTTAAGACAAAGCTTACTGCAAAAGTTTTTATACGGGAGCTTTTGCTGTATCCACGTTAATCAAGGCCCTTTTTAGGTTGTTTTAAGTAAAGGTATGCCCTTTGACTTAGTTTTCTAGGGTATTAGAGACTCTTGTTGGTAGGAGGCTTCCTCTTATTATTAGGAGTTTGCAAAGGTTCCACTTTTCCGGTAATGATTAAAGCATTCCTTTTTAAATAATCAATGAAATTAGTGAGTATACTTTCAACGAGATCTAAATAAAGAGAAAAAATGAGAATAGAATTTTATACATCTTGTGATACTGGGTTTACTGGGCTTGAGATGAAGCCCTTTTCTTACCAGCTCTATTAGTATTCCTCGTTTTCTTTGCTATATATTAATAAAGCCGATCATACTACTTTCTACTTTTAAAAGTTTCTTCCTGCTGTAGTGTAGATTCTAATATACCCAATTTAAGTGTCAACTAATTCCTCTTTTTACATTACAAAAACAACTAATTTAAACTTATACAACCCCTATAAAATTTTGTAAACCTAACAAAAAAGTCTAAACTGCAGCCCTGCCCTTCCTTTTTTCAACTGCACAAATCTGAATCTTTACCAAAATATGAGTTACAGATAAGGATAGCGCTGCCCATACAACAGAAATAAAAGCTACACCCGAAATTAGATTTAGAGAAAATCAAAAAGCAAAACCTCCCTACATTTAGATTTAGGAGAACCCCGATAAAAAAGAAATGGCTTACTAAAGGATATTCAACAATGACTTAAGTTTTACAGATTTATTAAAAACCTCTTTTTTAGGAATATAAGAACTTCCAGTAATTTAACGGATTTTAGCAAGAAATGTAAGTAAGTATTATTGTCTCCTTTGGGTTTAAAGTTAAAGTATGTATAGTATGAACGGATTCTTTTATTAGTGTAGTCCTAAACAGCTAGGAGTTTTTGTTTCATTGAGTATTTCCCCTATCCTTAGTTTATTAAAAATACATTATCTAAATCTAAATACCCCGGGCCCCTCCGTTTTTATATGCTATACATTTCCATACAAGAATCTTAATGCCTGCACTGAATCACGAGATTAATCAACCTCAGGTTCTTTTTTCCTAAATTTTCATGCTAGGTTTTTCTTCTTAAAGATTGCACGCCTGGATTTTTCCCATGCCTTAAGACTATAACTTTCCTTTAGTTGAGTAGTTTTCTGATTGCAAAGATTCCGTGGTAAGTTCCGGAAAGTAAATAAGGGTCTTAGCCCAAACTGTACTTGACAAAGTGGTAAATCCAGTAATAAATAAGTCGCAGTACTAACGACCGAGGGATGCATGTACAAGTATATACGCAATAGGAACCCCTATTAAAGGTAACTGCTACATAGAAAAGATACCAATACTAAGAAATTAGAAGCCTATTTTTTATACGTTGATGATTTTCACAAGCTCAAGTACTGCATTAAAGGAAATCCCCTAACTAAATAAACCGTGCAATCTCTAGAACCCTTTAAAAGAAATACCAAAAGTCAGCCTCTTAATTAAGAATAACTGGGACTTGTTCGGGTAAGCGATACCCCCTTCTATTAGAAATTAGTAGAACTTATTAGTTTAGTAAAAGAAAGACTCTTCCATGAGTAATCTTAGCAAGGCAGTAGCTAATTAAGATTTCATTTAATAAACTTTTGTGTCCTACAATCTTGCTGTAGGGTAAAGCTTTAAGAGATATGCCTCTTACTTTTTTTGCTTTTATCAGATATTAAGAGTTCCCCTAAAGGAGCTGGGGTATGTACCTTAAGTGTTGACTTACTTCTTGTCAAAAGCTAAGAGGAGTCCAAAATTTGTCTACTCTGTTTGCTTTCTAGTAGTATGGGGAACTAAAAATGAGATAATGTATACGACTAGTCAAAATAAGAAGATATACAGAAATCTCGGTTTACTAGCTTTTATCGTATCCTCTTTATTTACAAATCCCAAGAGGCCCCAAATCCTTGTGATATGGCTAAACGAATCGGGAAAATTCTCTCGGGGCAGGAAGAAGTACTTTACTACAATCATGAGGGTTAGTTAAACTAAAGAAATTTATTGAAAGCTTTGGGGTAGATACCCATTATAGACCCCTATAACTATAAACAGGACCCATAAATAAAGTTGAGAAAAAGGGAAGCGTAGTTAGACTTTGTAAATAGAGGAAAATGCCCTTATAAAACTAGAAAATATAGAAAAATTTTGATGATAGGGGCTTATCCAGTAAAAGGATTCCCGCCTAGGAACACTGAGTCGGGATACACTGCTTTTTATGAACTCCAGTGTGTAAAATAACCTCTAAATTAGGAACTCTTTTTAATGTGTTTGACTTTAATTCTGCCAAAGGCTTTATAGACTGGTTTACAGGTATACTATCCCTTATTTGATTTTTTGTTGACTAGACAATTTTTCTTAATGCATTGTAAAGAGTAGGCTTTGAGTAATAAGTAAATAAATATGAGACTTGGCGTTTATAAAAAGAGTACTGCTTAAGGATAAGTATATAGGGCGTTTTTATTATTATAAAGTGTAAACTTTTGTCTATCTATTATATGAAAAAAACTAAAGGAACCCTGCAGAGAAAGTCAAATTAGTTTTTAATGTTGCTTTAGAAAAGAGACTTATACTGATTAAAAATTTATAATAGTAATCCAGTAAGGATAAGGAGACGGAAGAGCACTTTATTATGTTAACAAAATAGGGAATACGAAAGCTTCGGAACCTTTAGCTAACTCATATATCTCACTTTGTTAAACTTTAACATATACTGTTTCAGGCTGGTATTCCAAGTCTAATAGGCTAGAAATAGAAACATTAAATCATGATATAGGAGTCGAGATTTAACTTATATGCAAGTTAATTACCAAAGACTTGGTTGGTAAAACACTGCAAGAATTGGATTAGTATTTTACATAACCAAACCTCACAAGGGAGAAAAGTGCTTATTCCCAGAGAATCTCTTTTTAAAGTGCCTATAAAGATTCAAAATGGAACTCAAAACTGGTAATTATCGAGTATTTTGACGAGCCTTGGACTAAGTAACGAACCCCTCGGATTTCTAAAGCGCTACTACAACCCAAGTCTCTTTATATACTAGTAAAGATTTAAGGAATTGAGAACCCAGCAGTATAGCCGCGAAACTTCTGCCTTTCCTTAAACCCCCGAAAGCTTTTATTATGCAGAACACCTAGAGGCTCTAATCTAAAGGCCTTTCGCCAAGGCGTACAAGCTTGTTATTCTTATTTACCTCCAGTTCAGGACCAAATTTTTCTTTTTTTAGAAAACACTAGAGCCTTTATTATAGGAACTTGTTACAATTTTCCTGAGCGAGTAACCTAAAAGAAATGAAAAGGGGCCTTTGAGCTATCTAAAAAATGCTTTCTGAACAATTTGAGTTCCTGTAGGATAAGTTGCTGTTGTGCTGTTTTCGACACGCATTCTTTGTAATTCTAATATTTACTAGAATATTCAGGCTTACTGCCTTAATGACCCTTTTTTCACTATTTTGAAGAGGACTCCTACCTACTAAGAAAGCTAATGGAATTTTTTGCTAATTATCTACAAACCCCAATGGCCCTTAATTGAAAAAGGGAATTTTCTATCTGTATAAAAAGCCCTTTTCATTTCTATAAGCCTATAGGGCTCCTCTTAAAAAACTCGTTGACTTGCTCCACACCAATCTATTAAATTACCCTAGTAACTCTTATTTAATGAAACTAACAGGCTAACAGAGAAGGAAATCCTTTCTTAGAATTTGATAGGTGAAAGCCTTACCTTTGAGTTATACCTTAGTACTCGAAATCCATAAACTTAGTTAATAAGAGTTACTCCTGATTTATATACTTAATTTAGTTATTAGATAGTAATGGAATAAAGAGTCTCCTTGTTAGTAATAAAAGAGAGGGTTTTGTTGTTAAGGTTATAACCCCCTCTTCTTATCGCTAAAGAGGGTACCGAACCTTAAGGGGTAGGGAATAGGCCCTTTTTACCGACCGTAGTATAGTATAACGGAGAAAGGTTAATGCAAGTAGTCTATTATATAGTACATAGATACCCTCTTATAAACCACCACACTTTTTGCTTTCATACCTCTTTTTTGTAATACTCTGTACCCATACCTTGTTTTTTATTCATACCTACACCTGTAGCTTTCTTCTTAGTAGCTAGAACTCTCTGAGTCCTTACTAAACTAAGAATTCCTTATCTTTCTTGTTAATTAGGGACAGAAAAGAAGATTTACTTAAACCTTTTACTTTAGTGTAGTTATTTAGTTTCATTCTAGACCTTATTCACCAAAAGACTCAAATGCAACAGTCTCTACCTTGACCAAACAGAGTATACAGGACTCTTTAGAGGGCCTCGGAACCTTTATTTTTGCCCCAAGATTGGAAAAACCTCCCAAATAGAAGAGTTTAAGTTAAAAATAGATACTTAGAGAGCCCTACATGGGTAACTTCCCCTTACTAGATGCCTACCTTCCTTTGACTACATGGACTTGTAAGATAGCTAAAGAATTTCATTTTTGTAAGGCTCCTCCTTTGCTATGTAGTTACTAGTAATAAAAAACCTAGAGATTAGAGGTGAGTTATTCGACTGTAGGTATCCGGAATATGAGTTAGATAGTACAGCCATACCTTATAGACACAACAACAGGAATTTCACTTATTTTACACACTAAGAACTTTATGCCTTGTACTATCATACCTTTTACCAAGGTACATTAGCGCAGTAAGACACGGGTTCCCAGCTGCTTATTCACTTCTTTGTTACTCTTCTTCATACCCATACCCGGAAACTCGATTTTCTACTTATTCCTTTGAAAAAGAGTCTTAGTAAACTAGCCTCTATATTAGAATTCCTACTTTCTAGGATGTACTGGGTCCTATTGTAAGCTAAGACCGGGTCTACAGTAACCTTAACTTTATTTACTAGAATTTCTTTATCCTCTAATGCTTGCTTTCATATTAGCTATAGGTAGCCTTGTTAGTCTTAGTAGCGCTCTCTATCCGTGTAGCTTCTTACTGGTCAAGTGGGTCTTCTTACAGCTTATACTAGTTACTTCTCTTATAGTATTTTAGTATATTCCTATTCTCTAGTTAATAGAAAGTAATTGATAAGGTAACGTAGTTTCTTTTACACTGTTACAGTAAACTATAGTAGTGGTTTCATTTTATATATTGTATTGTGAGTCTAGGTGTATTTTTTTGTAACACTCGTATTAAGGAACTTCACAGCGTACGTAAATTAGAAGGATCCCCGGTGAGTAGAGTAAAACCCTGCAAGAATGTGAGAATATCTAATTACGACAGATCTCGCTTTTGAGTAGTACTGAATAAAAGAATTCGAGATCTTGGTACTCTATTTTGTACTTGACTGCGAAATTTGACTAAAACCAAATGCGAACTGGGGTTGAACCTATGTCTATTTTCGTTTAATCCGCTTTCATTTTGAGGGGGTCTCAGGAGGTCCTTGGTATCTTAAAAATTACTTCGGGTTTGACTTTTCAATAGGGCTCACTACTTTCGTAATTGGGGGTAACACTTTGTTCTACTAAGTGTAATTATTATTGAAATTGTAAGGGCATAAATTCTTTGCTGCTAAAAGGAAAATGATAGAAGGAGAGAAACTGGAAAGAGACTTCTTACTAGATCTAGATAGAGTGAATGTAGCGGAAAAGGATCCCTAGTAATTTGAACCAACAACACCTGATCCTTTTTTTGAGCGATCTACCAGACAAAAGAAAAGAGAACTTGAAATAGCCAACCAAGAATGGCACTAAACTTCCTTTAAAGACCTTTTCTTATGCTTTCTTAAAAGTCATATCTGTAATACTTCTAATCTTAGTCTTAAGAGTCCTCCTGTAGCCCTGTTTTCCTAGTCCTGATACCTGTACTTGTTTTCTGTATCCCTTGTTCCATACTTTTAGTCAGAAGACCTTGTCTCTTCCGCAAACTCTGACTCATACCTATAACTTGCTTCTTAGGAGCTAGAACTCTCTCGAAAGCCTTATTCATAATACCCTGTTTGTTATGCCTACAATCTATACCCATCTTAATATAGACCGATCTCACTCCTTTATTAGCCGGGATTTTCTTACCTGTAATACCCGCCAGTTTCTTACTGACTTTCTTACTCGTCTGCTCGATCTTGGTAGCAGCTATAACTTTCCTCTTAGCTATCCTCCCTTAGATTAGAAAAGCATTCTAAGGAATTTGTCCACCAGGTATCAGGTTTTGGAATAAAACTAAGTACTAAAACATAGAGGAAAATACCTCTCATTTTGCAGGCCCCTTCTTTATTAGTTTAAAGCGAGAATAAGTCTTGAGTAGTTGACAGGCTACTAAGTGAGTTTTTTTGGAATCAAATCTTTCCTTTAAAATCTTAGGAATTCTAGGAATGAAAAAGTAGATAGGTTTTATGTTTCTGGATTTAAAGGGACCTAACCTGAAAAACCTTAAACCTTTAAAACTTCGAAACCGGCGAGAAGGGCCTCTTTATTATTTTAAGTAAGTGCAGGCAGGGGGGTTCCTAATCTCATTTTAATTCCTGGTCAAATAGCTCAAATGATAACTGCTATAATTTTTGTAGAGACAGGTTTGCAAAGGCTTATTAATGTACTCTTTGCTTATAATCTAAAAAGGAAGAATCGAGGATTAAAGCTGCCTTTTATTTATATGTATACTCGACTTGGTAGAAGGGAAGGCTTAATTACATTACCTTGTAATTATAAAGGACTAATAGGATCCCAAGGAGAGTGAGCAAAGTTTAGAATAGAAAAGGAAGGCTTTGCAGACGAAACAAACAAAAATTAACAGCTATTAGTAAACTGAAAACTCTTTGTATTAATGCGTACTTTTTAACGGAATAAAGAGCAATTGTCCAGGGATCTCCCGATAAAAAGCCTCAGAATGTACATTTCATTATCCTATCCAAAGGAGTTCTCTGTCGCAGTCGGGTAGTTGTGTCTAGTAAATAAGGGGTTCCGTTGTAATACAAAGGCTCAAGTCCGAAAAGCCTCTCTTTTGTCAATCTCTTTAAACCTACCGCCCCTGTTTTTATGCAAAATTTCGTATGTACACAAATGCCACAATCCCTTTTTTAAATTTATAATAGAATTCCCTAAAAACTCTAAAACTTACCCATCTGATATTAAATCAAGCTCAGGTAGTTAATATTACGTAAACCGAGAATATCCCGACACTAAAATTTTATACAAAAATGCCAGGAGTATTTCCTGTTCATAAGGTTCGCTAATAATATATGCTGGAAAGTGCCTGACCTAAGGGGCTTTTTTCTACTACTACTATTTAATTATCTGAGGCTTCGAAGGGACCTGGCTCTTCTGCCTAAGATCTTTTTAATGGGTTTGGAAATTAAGAAAATAGATGTTGAGAGTTCTTTTGCCTTATTAGGAAAAGACTTTAGTTCATTATAAGCGAGCTGCTTGTTTCGAGAAAATACCCTATAGTTCTAATCCTCCAATAAACAAAGAAAAAATCGCGAGCATATGGGACCCTTTTCAAACCTGGAATCCCCTGGGAGACCTTCCCTTTTATACTCAACTCACTTTGTAGCTTTCCTTGTATAAAAACCTCTTGATAATCTTTCTATGGTGCTCGCACCGAAATAAAATCTTCCTCGTTTTGAGCCCGTGTATTGTATTCAGTCAAAGAGCAGTTCGTAACTTAATCCTTTGTGAGATCCTAAAAGAGTTTCCGTAAGCAAAAGTGGTTAACTAAAGCCACAGAACTCTTAAATTTAGAATAGAATAAAATCGCTACTTTTTTCTTTTTTAACCCTATACTTCCAATTTTCTCTTCAGCTAGTTCCTTTAACAAGGAGCCCTAGAGCTTTCATTGGTGTGTAAAGTTTCAGCTAACACGGAGGAGGGCATTCTTACCGGGCTCCCTAACTCATTTTTTTGAGATTGATCTTGTTGTAGTTAGAGGTTTTCCAGCGCGGCCCCGTCTATTACAGGATTACACCGTTGTAGATTTATTATAAAAATAGCAAGCCTTTTACAAAGTGCCTTATAACTTAAAGAAGTATATAATATTAAGCACTCCTCCAAATCTGTAATTCCTAAAATTAAAGCGTAACCTCAAATAGTAAGATAGTAAGGGTTCGAGTCGAAAACCCGAGTATCTAAAGTCCCCTTTTGTATTTTGTAAAAGTTTCTATTAACTAAAGTTCGGGATCTAGTATCTCCTGAAAGAGCTGCGTAAGCTTTCTGTCACGAGTCTATCTTCATATGGCAGCTTCAAATTCCTGTCCAGTTTTCTTATGTTTAAAGCCAAGCTATATCTTAAGTCACAAGTTCGTTAAGGTAATTTGCTCATAATCTTTTTAGAAAGTCTGGCGGATTATAGGCTAAGTAAGAGGAAAAAGCTAGGATTAACGTAAAACCTCCCTGTCCAAATACGCACTATATAAAGATAAATTACCGCATAAAAGTGAAAATTTTTTTGCTTGCATTCCTTGTAAAAGAGCCCCTGTAAGTCCTTCTAGTAACTTTGTTACTTAACAAGCTTTATATATCTACGGAGCTTTTTTTAGGAATTCGACCCCAGCCTCTACTCTAAGCACAAGTATACGTAAGTAAGTCAAAGACTATACTATAGAGTGTGTAGGTAAACTTTAAGTTTACAGACCAATAAAGGGCTCTCTCAAAGTTTATCGAAAAGAAGACACTAGGCGAAAAAGTAACCATTAGAAGCTTTGTACAAGCGCCTTTGACTATATAGGATAAGTTATTTTAAACTAATGTCTAATCTATTGAAATCTGTTCTAAGTCAGTTACACTGTTGTGCTAAGGCTTTTTGTAGCTCACAAATGGGTTCTCAAGCCTAAAACTTTGCTATAGGTTTTCCATAAATCTTCATAAATCAAACTAAAATACTATATCATAAGGGCCCTTTTCGTTTTTATACACTTATAAAGAAAGGCCAGAAAAAGTCTCATAACTTGGGAATTGTATTAGAGTTTTTAGGTATGCTTCGAAATTTTTTAACTACCCCCAGAAAGAAGTAATTAAAAGTGTTTCTTGGCAGAAACAGATCCAGTAACCTGAAGAAATGCTAGGGGCTGTTAAAAGGAAAAACTCTCCTCAGCCTTAGTATTACCTATATGAGTTCTTTGCCCGGAAACTGCGGGTCCATAGGGAACCCTTTTTTGTTATCCGTTATCCATTGAAGCCAAAGAGCTGTCTTATACTTTTCTTTCTTTTTATATCCCAATTCTTTTTTCTTAGTTCTTATTTGCTTTGCCCCACTCTTTGCTTATGTATAAATCTTATTCTCTGTCTAGGAGTACTTGTTTTTGTATTAGCCTTCTTTTGAGCTTTTTTATTAATAGTATAATTATAGTTCTCCTCTAGCTATAGTCTCTTCTTTGTCTTATTTGTCTTAATAAGCCTTAAGTTAGAATTTTTGTACTAGCTCTCTTCTAACCTTAGTAGAGAGTATAAATCCTTTAAGAGAGCTCATTTTTTATAGATATAGAAACCTCTTCTTAAAAAGCCCTTACCCATCAATCTTTAAAATTTGTGGGAAACGCGTTATATATATATAAGTTAAATAGCAGACTTTGTTTTTCTTAAAATCTTTTGTGATTATTCAATTCTCAAGCGAGGCTGCTTCCTTCTTTTAGTTTCGGGGAATCCCTTTAGAAGTTGGTAATGCATATGGTAAGGTGCCTCTTAATTCTATTTATTTCCTACTCCTGTGTCTTCTCAAAAATCGGATGATATTCCTTAAATGAATTTCAACTCGGGTGCCTCTTCTTTACTGTAAGTCTGAGCCTTATGACAAAATGCATTTAAATATACAGAATTTACAAGATGAAATTCTTTCGTAGACCCAGAGAGTCCCTGCTTTAGTTACCCGCAACCCATTCTTCAAGGATGATTACAAAAGAGGAAGTTCCTGACACTCCTATAACAACCTGCACTAGGTAAGAAAATCCCTCAAAAAGGGGAGATCCAGCGCAAACAATGTAGCAAATACGCAGGTTTTTACTACCTAAATGCTATGAAAGGGAAAGCTTTCAAATAGGATATATTATTCTAAAAATTATGAAAATTGTGACTAAGGGGGTCAATCTCTCGGTACTAAGTGTAAGCTAAAGGTAACGGGGAAGTTCCGTTATACAACTAACTGCTAACCTTACTTTGGATGGGCTTGTTTATGAGTATAAGAGACCGACCTAAAAGTCTAAGGGAGTTTTTTTCTTAGCCTTTGAGTTTTTCCGCGGAAGAGTGAAAGTAACATCTCGAAGTTATCTAATCTATGGAGTTACTTAAGCCCCCGATTTCCTATTATTTTCTTATTTCTTTTCTTCGGCTTCGTACCTATAATTTTGCAGCGTAGAGGTTTTCATATATTAACTTTCTCTTAATTTAGGCTAAGACCTGCTAGGGTTACTCAGTTTTATATACTACCGACAGACCCAATAACGAAGCAAGCCAAAAGTAGATTACATTACTAAGAAATGAGATTAGAAGCTTTTATTATATATAACAAATTAAGAAGGCAGCCATCTTTCAATGGGGTAGTCCCAGCGTTCCGCTTTTTTGTATATCACGGAACAAAGTTATAAATAATTTGTTTTAGAGATCTCCTGCAACACTTTTTAAGGTATTTACAGGGGGGTACAAAAAGGGATTTAGTACAAAGATTATAAAGTTTATGGCTTACGCTTATAGTGCTAGTTAGGGATTCTATATAAATAGGGAGTGTACAAACCTGGCCTTTTTTATAGTCGGGTTTCTTTCCGGGCTTAGTCTAAGGTATTCCGCAGAACTCGTGTGCTACAAAGTTATTAAAAAGACTTAGATCTCGGCAAAGTCTGTATAAAAGTAGGGGTCTTGTATTGTATCAGAAGGATCCACATTAACGAGATTTCGGGGAGAAGACTGCATAAACTGGTAAAGACTTATTTACTTTTAATGCAAATATTACAAAAATACTGACTCCGAGCCCTTACTCTGAGAATAGTTTAATTCCTTTTCACAAGAGAGCATATTCCCTTACAGCCCCGGCCCCACTAGAACCAAAGGACAACTGTAGGGACTTGCGGCCTAAAAATTTTCGTATCAAAAACTAAGGGAAAGCCCGCTCGCCGCATTACTATACTCTCTCACAGTGCTAGCCCAGTCCGAATTTCTCCGAATGACTAAAGAAAGTAAAAGCAGAATTTTTTTTAAACGCCAAGTATAATTAAGGAGTAACCCTAACTTAGACTAGGCAGTACTTATAGAAATTTCGTAGTATAGGAATCCCTAACTCCCAGACTTTTTTACTCTTAATCTTCCTCTTTCACTAGCTAAAGAAAATCCTTTTCTATACTTAGATATTTACCATATCTATCAAGGACGCATAACTAGGCTTCAGATATCTATCCCCCAGCGAACCTGAGTAATTGACTTTTACTATCTTCTTAAACCTGAAAAAACTCCCTTAATTCTACTTATGTCCTTGCCGCAAACAAATTTCTTTAGAGTTCTCTTATCCATTATAATCCAGAAACCCAGATGAGAGCAGGCTCTCCTTATTATTAATGAAATCTATCCTGCCTTTGGTTGAAACTTTGTTATATCCTGTAAAGCAACTTTAATCTTTTTATAGTCCTTTAGTTATCATACTAATCCTTATATTCTAGAATCTATTTTTAGAGTATTGTAGTACAAGTTTCCTTGTTAGTTGTATTAGATGCTATGGATATTCCTCTTTATGCTTTGTCCTTAGTTGTGCTGCTGAGTATTTGATATAAGTAGGATTCTAAAAAGGGTTTATTTCTTCAAATAATAAAAGGAGTCTGCTTAACTTAGCTGTTAATTGTACATTAAAAATTTTTTCTGCCTTAATTTTATTTAAAGGGTTTCTGATATCCATACTCTGAAATAAAGTGTACAAGAGCTCTAATATCACCCCTGCTTACTAGCAGTACCTTACTCAACTTTGAATAGGATAGCGTATATCAGTAATAAAGGAGCAAAATCCTAATTGTAATGAGCTTTTATAGAACTTCTCGGGGCCTTTAAAGTAAGTACCTACTTAAAAAAGTATACCGCATTTATTATATAACATAAGTAAAAGAAAGCTCCATAACTTTACACGCGCTAAAAGCCTTAACTAGCTAAAGAATCTTAATTAATTAATCTGATATGAGATTGGTATATTCGATATTACCAAATTCCTTTAACTTTTTTAATCTGTTAATTTACAAATTAGATTTATAACCCCTAGAACCTCCTCTGAATTCGAAGTTACTAAGCAAAAACCTTTGTCAAAGAAGTCAGGAAAAAAAGCCCAGGGATGCTCAAATAATATATATATATATCAGATCTCCGGTAACTGAGTACCTCAGTTACCTCTACAACAGGATAATATTCACTTAAAGTGGGACTCTAAAACCATTAAACTTTTTTTGTCATATGCTAGCTTTATTTTAGTTTTTTACTACGCAAGGCAAGATTTATCTTGGTTTACACCTTTCTTATCTTATTTGTTTGGGTTTTGACAAAATCCTCTTAGATTAAATAGGAGCGCCTAAGACTTTTAGGATACTAGCCTGGCTGCTTTGAAATCAACAGCGGAAGAGAGTAGTGAAAAACCCTATTACTACAGTGTAGTAAACACTAGTATAACATTCAAGTCTGAAACTCCTCGTTACGGGGCTTAAGACATTTTAAACCCTCCGTAATTTCAATCTAGTCTAGCAAGAAAGCTAGTTTTCTCTAAGTCCTGTTGTGGAACTCCCTTCTAGAGTATTATCTATCAAAAACTTAGTAGGAAGTCTATATAAGAGAAAAAAACCCCATGGTACAAGAGGAATACCCTTTTTTCTTTTTAAAACTATCTAAAACTACCCAATACTATAACAATACTAGAACTATACTAGAACTATATATTAACTCTAGTAACTCTAATACAAGACTTTAAGAAATAAGTAAGCTACAAAAAGCAATAGGAACCATAACAACAGTATAAAATATCCTATAAGCATAGTATATACTCCTAATCCCAAGACTCTTCTTAAAGCTCCTTCTCTTACTCCTACCTATAATATTAGGTGCAGCTCCTATAGACCCTCTCTTCCTGTTGTGCTGTCCAGCCCTCCCTTTGCCTCTGCTAACTCAAGTAAGAAATATAAAGATAAAGAATTCGTAGATGGGTATATAGTATAAGTAGGTATATATTCAAGTAACTCTCCTGCATTAATTACATTACCTCGCCGCTAACGCTTCGAGTATAGACACTATCCTAATCTCCAAATGTTCCCTCATTAGTGATAAGAACATAGTACATGGAGGAATACAGCTTAGACAATTAGAACAACTACATTACATTATACTAAAATCCTTTCCTATTCCTATATATCCTCAATACTACACTAGTGGGTTTATAGCTTCTAACAGCAAGAAACAGGGTACTCCTACTAAGATACAGACAAGTATAGCTCTAATAAAAACCTATAATCTAATAACTCTAAGAGAAGGGTATATAAAAGGAAAGAAGCAAATCAAGTGGGTATTATAGTGTATGCATGTACTATCAAATCTCATACTATATTTTCCTAATTCTTTTGTTACCATTATCTCATTATAAAAGGTTAGTTCCGACTATGAGCTATGAGGATACCGCCCTGACTAAGGGGATGCTCTCTAGAAACCTTTTTGTTTTTGTAAGCTAAAACTAAAAAACCAAAAAGCTAGAGTTCTAATCAAAGAGTGTGTACCTGTCTTTTACTATCTTTTGTAGCCGAATGCCTTTGCTTTTTAAAATGAATTGCTTTTCTTAGCGAAGCTCAAAGCAAAGAAGAAGATCGCCTTTAAATTGAGAATATTTACTACTTAAGCTCTTTTTATAGGGGTCCCCATACTGTGATGTGGGAAAGATAGATTATAGCTAATAGAAGTTCTTTGGTTTCACACCTTGCCCTACCGTTAGGAAAAGAAGAAATTATACTTGAGTATCGCTTCTACTAGCAGACATTCTTGAGGAAAGAGTTTTCTACTTATAAAAAGCAGACGTTTAGCAGTTAACCCTTTTTCGAAAAAGCATTTCCGTGGGGGACCAGTAATTTAAATTTACTTGTGTATTTAATAAAGGCTCCACTATCTAAGTTAAGAGATACAATATAGGATTCCTTTTCATAGAATAAAAGCGTCTTGTTTACTTCCTGGGTAACCGCTCTCGAGGGACTTTTACAGTACAATACCCGGATTTACTAGTAAAACTGCATTAGCTACTAGATTTTATAAAGCCTTTAATTAGAAACCAAGGTCCTAGGCATATAAGAAAGACTCTTTGTTTAAAGCTTTTATAACTTACTTCTTACAATAAAGACTTAAACCAAAGTCCCGTTGGAGTAAAGATTCTTTGGATATGTCTTGAATAAGACTTTATATACTTCTGTTTGGAATTGATAGACGGAACTTCTTTTGCTGGGACCCGCTTATAAAGAATAAGAAAGTGGAATAGCCAGCAGCCCCTACTTTCACTGGATACTAGAAAACAAGCAGAACATGAGCAAACCCCCTATTATTTCTCTAACTCTAAAACACCCCCCTTAGATTTTCTTGATCTTTACATTAAAGTTTTTGCACCGAACTTAAACTTTTTCAAGGACTTTTCTCTGAAAGTAAAGTATATAGGCACCTATTGTAAGCATAAGTCACTCAGGAATATCTAACTCTAGAAAACTTCACCAAAACCTTTCGCTTTAGTTCTTTTACTCCCTCAACAGAATACAGCAGCACTATAAAGGAAAGCCAGGATTCCCTAAGTATAGTAATACTAAAGCTACAGAGTACATAACACAGTAGCTGCAAGGGCTCGAATCTCATACCTATTATAGGAACTCCATCTACTCATAACATAACAAAAAAAGAGTCTCTTGACTTGCTCCTAAAACATCTTAACATAAAGTATTCTTGTAACGTTGTATCTATTATCCGAAAATACTAAATTCTAAAACAAAAGCAAAGCTTGTACACTCTTCTCTTTATTACAAAAGTTTCCTTGCTATTGAAAGTTAGTGGATTAAAAGACTCCTTTTTTAGCACTTTTATAAATATTGAAAAGAGCTTAAGAGAGGGCAACCCCAAGGTTTCCGTATTGTATAATAGGACTCTTCTTGTCGATGTATCTTAAAGAAAGTGCTTAAGTTTTAACCTTTATCTACGTTCTTGATACTAAGAAGCTTTCTTCAAGGAAATTTACAGATCGCTAAGTGCTCCCCACTTACCCACTTATTAGGGGTCTTCAAAAATAGGTGACAAATTACTGAGGACTTCTATATTAAGTGTGATCCTAAAAGAATTTTTATAATAATAGTTTTGTTAACGGGCTGCTTTTTTAGCTAAGCAGGAATACAAAAAATGAATTAAAAGCTTTTCTAGTTATTTAAAGAAACTCCCAATTAAGCGTTTTATAGGAGCTCCTCGTGTAATTGATTGGATAGAACTCACTTTTTGCTATTGCTATAAGAAATGAATAGGAATCAGTAGGCAAAGTGGGTGTATACTAGCCAGCCTTTCTAATTTCTTGTCTTTCCTTACCTCTGTTTAGCGAGCGGGGCCCTTTAAGAGCAGCTTGATTAATGACTCTCTTTGACTTTTTGAGTATATTTTAATCTACCGGTTTTTCCGGATGTCCCTATAATTTATAAGAGGATCCCCTTTTAGGACGTCAGGTACAAAGTTAGCTCAAGTTATAATTCTTTACCAGAAATATTATAGAACCCTTGTTAATTTTATCCTTTTACCTAGCTTTCTTAACAACTACTAAACTACTTTGATTCATATCCAGGAGGATATACCAAACCTTCCTTAACAAGATAGGGGAACGCAAAAGAGCACTGCTTGTATTGATTTCAGTAATTACCTACACCCATCCATATTGTCTAGGCAGGGGCTATCCTGGATAAATAAAGTAGGGATCTCTTTTTGGTTTTGTATTTCTATTTTATCCAAACTCTTTTCGGATTTTATATACTTTGTTATACCCTCAACTCGGAGACTGGACAAAAGGATCTCTCCACCCATACAGCATACAGAACAGAGAGAGATTTTCCTAACTGCTTACTTACAATCAAATAAGAGTGCTTTAAAAAGAGGAAATCCTGGAGTTTATAACTACTTGACCAGAAACTCAAAATTATACCAAAATACCTTAATACATAGAATCCTCTGTTTCAATATCCAATAGCAACGACTACTCCATCTTAGACTTGAATTTTCCATTCTAAAAAGAACTTTCCAATAAGACAATAAGAGATAGACGCTGCCTTAAGAAACGACCCCTGGTATTACTGGATAGTCTATGACTTTAGGAACTAATAAACTTTTTTTCCTTTAACCTTTTCCGAACCAACGAGCGAGTAGGGACTTGAATAGAATATCTAGAGCCTCATTACTGATTCACCTGGCCGTTAAACCCATAAGTTTAATTTCTTAACCTTTTGACAAGACTCATTTACTAAAAGGGACCTTAGACTTCGCAGTTAATCCAGAGAACCTTGACTTTTACGCTAGGAATCCATAACCCTGGATAAGTGCATACAGAACATAGAATCTTTCTAAAATAAGCAGAACGAGTGCCCTGTCCATGAACCCCTACTTAAGGTAAGGTGCTTATCTATATAACCAAAAAGCAAGGTTTAGCTCACATTGCGGGACTTTTTTATCTCATATCGATCCTCAACTAGCATACTTTTTATATATTCTTTTGACAAAATTCCCCCTCCTTTTCTTTATTCATAACAGGTGCTATACAAGTCTTCCTAGGTATACTCCATTTCAAAGAGAGCGGGTAAAGGAAATTTTTAAATAAATATAAATATTCCTAGTTAGAAACGAACCAAGCCATCCTGTTCAAGGATTAGTAAGACTTCTTTAGATTTTTAAGTTTTATATCGGCTTCTACGGGATTCCCTGTAGAGTTTCTTAAAGGTAAATCCTCTTCTTTATTTGGTTGAGCTCTAGGTCTTTCCCCTGTATAGGAGTCAAAATGGGACATAATTCTAACCGCTCCTACTTTTAGAAAACTTTTCTTGTACAAATTAAAGATAGTTTTCTAAGGAGGCCCCTTAAAATATTAAATACAAAGTATCTTAAGTTACGGAAAATTTTTAAAGAAAAATTTTTTGTGTACCTCCGCCGATTCTTAGAGTAGAGTTTCTTTCTAAAGAGGAGGCAGTACTTCAAAGACAGAATAAGCTCTTTTTGATTACGACATTCTCGAGGAACTTATAATGCTGAGACTATTCCTACGGGGTTTCCCTTTTAGTAAGACTTTTTTGTTAGCCCTTAAATGCAGGGAGAAGTAAGTAATTAGCACATTACAGCGAGGTTCGCGCTCGTATTTACTAACCAGAACAAGAGAAACATAAAGGTGTATGTACCCTACTCTCGTTAAACTAAGGGGTATATAAATGTCTTAAAAAGGGAATCTCTTACTGCCTATGTAACTAAGATAAGCAATCCAAATGGAGGAGTATTGGCTCTAAGCCTTAGGTATAAAAAAATCACCTTTAAAGCCCTCCCAACATCTGATAAAAAGTCGTTCTAGACCTCGGTCTTTTTTTTTGTGTTTCTAATAAATCAGTATTCCTTATCTCTTAGCATTTTTCAAAATCTACCTAATTCTTTACCTAATTAAAAGTCAGTTTTAAAAAGTCCAAAACCAAGGCCTATCCTATATACAAGAGTTCCTACTCCTAATTTTAGTAAGGAGTAAGGGAATCCTTTTTCTTTATTCGGAATAATTTCTTTTTATTTATGGGATTTCAAATTCTGCGGGAAATATAGGCTCTATAAACAGGTAAAAAAAGCATCTTACGAAGTAGCTAAACGCGCGATATATAAGAAATAGGAAAACTTTAACTTACGATCACAAGGAAATAACTAAGTAAACTATACTGACTGGGATTTTTCCTTATGTTTTTATGGTTTAGAGGTACCTCCAGACCAGAGGGGTAAGAAAGGAAAAGTTTAGTGGAGACTGGTAGCTTATAGGAAAAGTAAAGCAACTTTTACATTTACAAGATAAAATTCAAAGTATATGTACAGGTATTAACAAAAGAAAAAACGGACTTGTCTTGTCCTTCTATGAAATGGTCATAAAGTAATCCTTAGGCTAGAGTTTTTGAAATCACTTAAATGCAAATAGAAATATATTTAGATATTCTTGTATCCAATTTTAGTAAAGTCTTGTAATTATGACAGTTTATGGAGTATTTCGAGTTGTTAGAGCACGGGTTCGTGGAATCCGTATGTCAAAGGTTCAAGTCGAGTAAACTGGGGGTATCCAGTTGTCAAATTAGAGTCTTGAGTTCTTATCTGTCTCTGCTAGTAATCAAGTCACAAGGAGTCTCTTTCTAAACCCGTTTTCAATATTATATAATTCTAGTACTAGCATAAATTCGTTTTTAGTATTTCTAAGATCGAGATTAGTGTAAATATATTGGATTCCTTACAAAAGCAAGGTTCTACTGGATGGAGTCAGGGTTGGACTTGAAAGAAGGATCTAAAAGACATTATATCTAAGCAATTTCTTATTGCCCTTTTAACGGGTACCCTCTTTTTTGTAAAAACCAGTTTAATTCTATAAAAAGAGTAAGGTACCCCTAACTTTTGAGCGAGCTAAATTATATAGAATCGATTCAAAGTCAAAAACCTAGCCCTTATCTTACTTGCTTGAACTGCTACTCGAAGTGAAAGAAATTGAGAATCCTTGTATTCATTTCTAGCTTACCTGTTAAACTCGGGTTGGAAAAATTGTACTGCCAGGTATTTCTGAGCTAATATCCGGGAAAAAGTAGAGCCTCGAGCAGATAGTACTCTTATTATGCTTGTCTTGATCCGCATTTGCTAGTTTTTCACTCTAGTAAAACATCTTAGTGTCATATATATATGGTGGATTTCCGGATTTTCATTTAAATTTCCGTTGCATAATAGCTACTCTTTAGACTTTAGAGAGGAGACTTATTAAAATCTAGCTTATCAATAAGGATGTCAAAACTAATTTTGACGTCATTACATACCCCTTATTAGATATCAAAAAAAAAAGATACTAAAGCAGCTTTTTCTTACTACACCGACTCTATTTTTATACTTTAATTACATTACCTTGCTTTTTGTCATTTCTCTAACTTATACACACACCTAAAGCAAAGCCGCGTGTTAAAAGGGACTCCCATAAGAAACCGAGAAATAGGAAATTAAAGGGGCTAAAGGTCCGTAGAATATTTGTTTGCCTTGTCCAACTTCTAAGGCTGAAATATTGAATACAAAACCATTATAATCCCCAGTAATTAAGTTTCTCTGGGTTTTCTGAACAAAGGGGCACCCTCTTTTTGTTCTATGGTTTTCCTTCTAGCTCGAGCAAATGTAAAGTAATTTGGAGCGACTAAAAAGGAAAGATTTAGATTTAAAGTGTAGTTATAAGCAAGTGAGTGTTCCTAAAGCAAAACCTTTGGAAGAACTTTTAGGAGCCGCCAAGGCATTGCAGCTCTAATTTGGTTAAATCTAAACCCTGAAAAATAAAACGAAAAGTTTTAGTGCTGAAAACTTGAGGTATCCTTACTTTGTTATTTCTTAAGATGGGTTTGACTTTGCTTGAGAATCCATGTTGACTTTTAGCTTATAGAACTTGGTTACAGAATCTGAAACAGGGAAATTTATCCGAAATAAAGTCTTAAAAGGGCTCATTAGTTAAAGGTAAGTCGTTGTTTAAACATATGTAAAACCCGTGGAAAGAGTCTTAGAGGAAACTCTTGCAAAAGGGCACCTAAACTTTCGATATGAGAAAGACTTTATGCAAATCTTGACATTATTCAAGTGAATGTACATTAACCTTTCTTTATTTTACAAAGTACAAAACAAAGTATAGGAAGTGTAGTATTACGGAGCTTTAGCTACTCCGTAATACTAAAGAGGATTAGCTGCTGCGGTTGTATAACTCGATACTGGACGACTTTTGCTTAACCTTATTTTAAAACTCGAAACTTCATATATTTTTTATTATATTTAGGATCCCTTATTGCGCGCTATACTACAAAAAATCTTCCTTGATATAATGCTAATCTATCCCAGTTTACAATAAATTTTTCATGTCTATTCTCGAGGCTGACTTGAACTCACCTCACTTCCTTGGCAGGGCAGTGCTCTAACCGATTGAACCGCAATCCCATAATTAAGTAGTCAAATTACTTTGTCCACAAAAAAAGTATGAGGATTTTCCAGCCTATACTCTATACTATATAAATATATTACAGAAGGCCTTTATTTCTTATTTAGTTACTGCAAATCTAAGTAGCTTTTCTTTCAATAAGGAAGCGTGAAGAATACTTACATGTATCTAAAATTAGAGCCGTACCCAGTATAAATCTCCTATATTTCTCTTTAAACATCCTTTTTCAGTATTCTTTGAATTAATTAGTGCTTTTTTCGTGCGTATATTTTGTGTTATCCTTTTTCATGTTAAAATTCCTCTTTCTGCAGTTCCCCTATGTTCGGGGTTTCTCCTTGAATTGTCTTTTTTTTCTAAACCGGTGCCGTGCCGGTCTTGGGAACCTTCTACGCGCCCCTTACCTTAAGTTGTACCTTCTTGGAGATAAAACAATCGCTTTTTCCTATAAGCTGGGTCTCTCTTCGTTTCGTTACTCTATACAAGAATTATAAGAAATCCTACCACTAAATTTTAGAAGAATATTAGAAGAATATAAGAGAAAAGGGGATCCCTTTAACAAAAAGAAAAGATATTGGGAACACTTAAGAGCAGTTGCAAACAAGAAGAAAAATTTTTATAGAAAACTCAGTGAATAACTAGAAGTTCGGACAACTACGAAATTTGAAATTATCCTAGGAATAAACCAACCGCCTACAACCCCAAAACCCACAAAGATTCGAACCCGCGCAGTTTTATCAGCATTTTTTCTACGTAACAAAGGGATTTTAAGAGGTCGAAAGTCAAAGCGTTTTTACTCTATTTACAGGAACCTTTTCAAACAAGAACCTTGTTAGTTAAAATGAAGGGGGTGCCTTAAAAGTTCTTTTTAGTCTTGTTGAAATAAAAACTCATCCATGAATTTGGAGATAGCCCTATAAGACAGAGTCCTGCGCGGAAAGCCCTTTTATCCTAGATTTAGCTTTCAAACGACCCTCTATCTATTTCAAAATTGCCTGGGGAATAAAGAGTGCAATTGGCTCCTCAGGGCTTTTTCGTGTAATTCTGAAAGTATATACATATGTGAGGCTCCTGTACCTTACTTTTTATTGTAGGAAACAAAACTCCTTAACAGATCTGAGGACCCCCTATTACATAATTAACATTAAGCGGTCAAAAGTCTCCTTATTAGACTTGAAGAGGAAGAAGGTATAAAACGAAACTAGATCCATAGGATTCCCTCTTATAAAATAAAAGGGACTAGATTCTTTTTTCTTGCACTATTGTCCCGAAATGAAAAATCTACAAGCTACTCTATGCCTGTTTTGGTGCCTTTTAACCCGCTTAACACCTTATTTATGTCCTTTTTGACGTTTAACAGGCCTTTTACTTCCCAATATTACATATTCTTATATAGTGCTTTTCCTTATATCCAGTACATTTTGTCCCAGTATTGATTTTAGATCATTCAAGTATTTGCAAGTTAGTGACTATAAAGTGCAGCTGATAAGGCGCTTGTAACAGAAAGTTACAAGGAATTTAGGAGAAAAATTAGACTTTTGAGAGAGTTTTTGCTTTCGGATGACCTACATAAACTTTTCTTACTCAGACCTTCTAAGTCCGTTAGCTCGTAATGCTCAGGGCAGTACATATAGAATACTAGTCCTTTTTTAATAATAAGTAACAGAAGCTCCTCGAAAAAGCCGCCAAGTTTTAAAACTCTCGGGTACTTAATATATTAATAATATAAATCTAGTGTTTCTTAGGTTTCTTTTTAGAGTGTTGTAGGATTTGAGAATTATATTACTTAAAAATCTTTCTAAGAAGTACACTTTAACAAAAAGCAAAAGGGGCTGCTATAAAAAGTTATAAAAAGTAAAGAAAGGCACTCCCCTTCTCACGCGTCACCTCTTTATCTGAAACAAGAAAGAAAAGCTTCAGATGAATCTGAAGTAGGTAAAAGAGTTTTGACCCTCAAAATGACGCAAAGTTTCCTGTTGGATTATCCCTTATAACAATACATTCATATGTCAAGGAATTCCCTGATGAATTACTTACGAATAGCGGATAACAGGAGTCTGAGAATATAATAAATTGAAATTTATCACAGTATATACAACGGGTCCTGCTAAGCACTTTCTTTTCCAAGACCGAAACTTAAAATTTTCTAGATAGTTGGTTTTACAATGTAATTGAAGGCTCAACGATACCCAGCCTGGTAGTAATAGTCAACAAATTAAGTATTTATTTACTCTTGTTATACGAGTACTTTTCTTTTCTTGCTCTACCTACAAGCAAGAAGTCTTGTTCCTTTTAAGGAGTTATCATTTAGAGTTCTGAGTGCCCCGGGGGTTGCGAGACCTCCTGTTTTTCAAAAAAGACTCTTAAAGGGCTTGCTTGGGTTTTTGCGTAAGAAGTTTTCTATAGATACTTTCCTTGTTGTAGGTACAGGAATACTCAAAGTCTCTGACTGAGTCAGAGTAATTATCTATTTAAATTCTAAATTATAGTAGTCGATCCCATTTTGTAGTGGGAATGCTTTCTTTCGACATTTTTATACAAGTTTTCTGACAGATGGGCCTCTTTTAAACCGCAAAGTATACTTTATATAGGAGTCCCTAGCGCCTTTAAAAAATTTTTAGGAAGAAAATCCGAGAAATTCAAACCTTTTTCTAAGTCATTGTCTACCAGAGAATTTTTGGGTTCTTATTACTTTTGTAATTATATTGGATACCTTTTAGCTTCGAAAAGGGGGTGTGGATTATACCCAGTAAAAAAACCTAAGGCCCCAGAAAAGTCAATTTATTGGATTCTTTAAACTACCCATACATGCTTCTTATTCTGCAATTCAGAGGTATTTTACTCTTCCGGGATACTTATACTATTCAATTTATAAAATAAAGAAAGCTAGCAAGAGCCCCTTTTTAATTTCAATTTATTCAGGGGGCTCTCATCTACCAGAATTATGTAAAATATCCTGACTGAGCGACACGTGCTTTTTTGACTGTTTAGAACTTAGCATACTAGCTAACAAAGTGTCCTATTTTATTTGAAGTCTGGAAAACCCTGTTTTGTAATAATATATTAAGTGTCCTCCTTTAGGCCTTTAACTAGTCGTGCGTGCTTCTTTAAAAGTCAAAATCAAACTAATTTGTGCACTGCCCTATTAAAGTATAAGGAAATTCTAGAATAAGTTAAGTTCACAACTAAAAAAATGCAAACCCATTAGTATAGAAAAAAGTTCTGTACTCTAGAGTATTTGAAATGCTTATATCAACTCTGGGATCACCTGGAGGGCAACCCGCTGACGAGGATTCCCGATCTCAACCCCTAATGTGCTACCTTGATTTCTTAAGTTCTCTTTTGGATACTCTTTTATGGAGTTCGATCTATTATGCTTACTTCTTGATTGAAATAAATAGAAAATGAAGTTCTTTTATATCAAAGAGCCCCGTAAAAGACAAGAATTAAACCCCTCCGCCCACTTTGCCACGGAAAAGGGTACTTTACTAAAAAAAAAAGAGAGATTCGTAGTTTTACTGGTTTAGCCCCCTTAAGCCCCCCCTGTAGTAAGAAATCCCAGTAAAGCTGAAGTATGGGTTTACTTCAGTCTTTTATTAGTAGGTAAAATTGCGGAGTCCTTTTACTAAATATTCCGGATTCAATACGCCCCGCCTTTGTGGTATTCTGAAAGGGCAAGATAACAAAAAATATACTAGAGATTTAATAACTTCAACGGAATTCGAACCCTTGTATCTTAGTATATTCCACTTAAGATTTAACAAAATTAGGGTTTCAACCCGGGATAGTCGATAGCTTGTTTTCTATACTTTTCACTTTGTGAGAGAAAGCTCGTTAATTTCCTAAACTAAGGATAATAATGTTCTATTAAGTAAATCTTAGATTCTGAAAGTAGAACAATCTCTTTTTTTGATCCCTTAAAAAAAGGTTTGTTAACCAAAAAATATAGAAAAGCAAGTACCCCTTTCTCGAATTTACTTGAAACTAGGGGCTACAACCCAACTTTTAGCAGTTAAGGGGGAGTTAGGTCCCGGTTAGAATCATAGGCATTCTGAGGACTTGGAGTATTCCTATGAGCTAATTTTCACAAAGAACAAGGTTTCTTTATAGTAGTAAAACCGGCATCTTGCTAAAATACAAAATAGAATATCGAGTTTCCTTTATAGCCCCATCTTACGCTACAAGTCTATGAAATCTATGACATACTCGGGGTTTCCTTATACGAGGTGCTACTCTTAGGATTTGAATAAATGTCTGGATTATGTCAGAGTGCATAAGAGCTTCTACAGGTTCGACTTAAAAAGTATACGTTTAGTCCCAGGTGTCACAAAATATTTGACAAGAACTCCTATTTGTAATGTTAATGGGACTGAAGAATAAATCGAGGGGATTTATTTCCGACAAGCTGAGGTTCTCGATTTGTGTAATAAATTGAAAGAAAACTAAAAAAGTCAATTTAAGATTAGGAGAGTACCCCTGCCGAGATTTAACTGCACTAAGTTTAGGTCTTGCTTATTTCTATTATTTCATTGAGGTCGCTCCTTGCATGAGAAAGCTTTCTTAAAAAGGGACTTAACAAAAAACTTTTTCATTACATAATATATATACTGATCTCAGACACCTACTAAAAATACAACTGGACACTAAAATCTCACAAAAAGGGCATAATATCCATACTACACCTGTTGCCCCCAAACTCTTTTTAGCATATCAAAGGTCAGGGACTCCTAAGATCTTGTTGAATGGAGAGTTGAAGACGCTAAGTAGATCCAAGTTTCTATAGAAAGCATTATAAAATTTCTAATTAAAGATCACTAGATTTGAGAGTATCCATAGCGTATATGAATGGGAACTTTGAAGTTGACTTTGTTTCATTCGTTTATTGTAAACCCAAAAATTCCTATTAATGACACTGACTAGAGTTTAACTCTGTGTTAGCTCTTTCTCTTTTCTCTCAGCAAACATGAGTTACTCTGAGCTCTATTTTCTACTTCCTTTAGTACCAGTTGACTGAGATTATTCTCATTCAGTGACTTACCGGTTGCCCAAACGAATTGGATAATGCTTGAAAGATATGTATTGTACTCTATTTCTAGGACTCCCTTTAAGGATCGATCGGAGAACCAGGCATTTTACTTGTTGTTCTGTAAAAGTTGACGGGGCTCTTATAGGAATTTCTGAGAAATTCAAGGGTCCCCTTTAAGACTACGCGAAATTCGATCCGATGGATTTGAACCTTCCGCGTTTTTAATAATTATGCCGCAATTGACTTTTATAAGAATCTCACAAAAGGCTCGCTTATTAGCTGCAGATATATAAGGAGGTTCTTTTTTCTATTTTAAGTTTCTTACCGACTTCGACTCAGCAAAAGGGTATGTAGGGGTCTCCTGTTTAACTGCTTGACCTTGAGGGAGTTGAATAATTAAAGGGTGTTCGAATTTAAACTAAACTTTGATTTCAGTTGTGCTATACTTAAAGGGTTTTCTTTCTTTTTTACAGAAAGGGGACTAAATCTTATTCTTTAAAATCTAAAGGAACAAAATTTGGATCTTCAAAAATGTTAATAAAAACTTCCCTACTTCGCAACCGCAGGTAAGCCAATAGGGGAGTAATCTATATAAAATGTATTAAATTTCATACCAAACTAAAGACAATCCCTTAAAGAGCCCCTTTTTAATATTGGCACGAGTCCTTCCTAAAATAAACCCATAAGTTATCCTTTTAGCACTGCTCTGTTACTAGACCTTATTCGGTCTTACCCATCTTCAGCAAGTGGACCACTTGTTTTCTTGAGCATACCATAAATACACAAAATGAAATTACCTTGTGGCCATAGAGTACTACTAAAAATCTCGGCTCTAAATTACATATACAATATTTGACCCGGCCTACTCATACAGTAGTCAAGGTAAATCTAAGCGATCCCGGCAGAAAGGGTTCTAAGCTTTACTGTTTTGTTATATTCTAGACTGGGAACCCCCTTTTAGTTTAGTGAAACTTTTTTAAATTAGCCTTGGGAATACTTATATAATAGAATCGAAATTGAATTACTCTTACGTTATAACTTTTCTTTGTGTAAAAGCTTAGGACCTGTATCATTTAGTTTTCATCAACCCCAGAGATTTCGTGCAAAGCTAAACAGACTTTTCTTATGTAATTGGTACAGGAGAGTTCGAAGCGAAAGGTTTTAAGATCTTAATCTGTTCCATACTATACGCCTTTTTTGTAAGACTTTTCCCTTCCTTAGAGGCACTTTTGAAGTCTCGGTAAATCTATCCAAAGCCTTCCCAATCTTTGTCACTAGCTATCAAATTCAAGCTATAAAAAAAAGACTTCAGAGACCCTTAATTTAATGTTTCTATAATAATATTCTTTCTTTACAAAAAAGTTTTGTCCCCCTTTTGGAGTTACTAACTTTCACGGATACGGATATAGGGTACTGCAACCTAAGTAAGAGGCTCTTTAAACAAAAAACAGATGGGAAAAGGTAGGCTTCGAGTCTCGAGCGTACAGTAGCTCAAAATTTTCGTGTACCTTGCTCTTATTAGATAAAGCTCCCTGTTTTGTGATAAGTTCCGGATATAAATAAGCCCTAAGAAACTTCGAGCAAGTCCACTTTACACTTTTTGGAAATAGAGCATCCTCAGTACTTCACAGTCATAGTAGGGGCTCTCCTTAATAGGACTCTGTATTAGAAAGAGGCCTTAACTTTTTGAAAAACCAAGGACCCCCTTTAGTGAATTCTAGAACTATATACAAACTTTTACTAGGAACACAAGTCAATCTCTTTCTTAGGATCCTATAATTACAGAGTATTTATTAGTTTATTATATTAAGGAATTCCTCAGATTAGGAGAGTTTAACGCATTATAAATTTCCTCCGTTTAAAGTGCAGGTTCTTATATTAAACAAAATGGATTTTTTTATAGGCTACTGCTATGAGGTCGTACTTATAGAGTTTTGTACTCTTTCCAAAAAGCTTCGTTAACATGCAAACTGCAGAGTGACTAAAAATAGTGGGAATTGCCGTACGCGTAATTATTTAAAAGGCAGTTAGCTATATTGCTTTATTATGCTGCTTGGGAACTTTCTCCTTAAAAGCTTCGCTAAAGGCACCCCTATTGTGTATAGCAGAGATAATATGTGCGATTTACTTAGTCAGATGAAACTAAAAAAAGCATTCTATTAAGCCCTATATCCCGAGGTAACCCTATTCTGATAGTTATGTAGTAAAAGAGATTTACGTTCATCACGGAATTTTTTAGTCCTTAGCCTTTTAGAAAGAGCCTTTTTTCTTGCATACCCGCCTTCTTTTTGCCCCCACTAAGGGATTCGTTATGTTACTTTCGTATTCCTTACCTTTATAGCCCTAACTACATCCTAAAAGTTGAATATTAATGAAGGTTGGCGCCCGGTAGTATAGAATAGCTAAGGAAGCTATACTAGTTAGAAAATGTGGATGAAAGTGAATTTATAGACTCAATTGGTTATAGAATAAAAAAGATAAGCAGAAGTAAAAAAACTACTTATTTGCTAAGGGACAGCTTCGGAGGGTACCACACACTCAGACCGGGTGCAAATATGCCGAGTAAGGTAAGTCAAAATGACTTAAGAAATAACTTTTATAAAAATAGAAACTGAAAACCTTAGAGGGCTCTTGATAAGGCCTGTTTTCTATATAACACCCGTAAACACCAGTTGGAGGCAGCGGGTTCACACCGAATTAGGAGCAGGCCCTGATCAAAAGGAAATAACACTTGGTATAGAAGACTTCTTATATCATAAATTCCCCCCTAAAATCTTTCACTTCCAATAATTACGGAATTTTAAGAATTTTTTTTCAATGCAGTATAGTTAGGTAGGAGATAAAAGTACCTCTACAAAGGGGACTTGAATCGGGAATCTTAGAAGTAAAATAGAATATCTGAAAACTAAGTAGCATAGCAATTCGCGGTATAGTAACCAAGCTCTTGACCCCAGTCTCTACTAGTGCATTCGAATATCTTATTTTAAGCCTCTTAATATAAAAACTTTCTTTTATTTATAAAGGCGACCTTCTTCCCTTACATATAACAAATAAAAAAGACTAGTACCTTACCTTTTAAATGAGAATCTCCATGATAGTAGTACGAACACCCCGATAACTCCTAGGCACGCCACTGTGTAACCAAGGATTGCCTCTAAACAAAAGGTCAAACTTTAGTTTGACTTATTCCATTACAACAGCCGGATTAATAAAAGTAGAGTTACACAAGTTAAAATCTTTCCTAATTTAAGTAGGTTAAAGTCCTAAAAATCCCAGATTCCTACTTGAGTCCTTATAGATCTTATACCCCTCCTTTTTTGATTCGTATTACTCGTCGGAAAGGCGGAAGAGACTTCTTTCTGTGGGGTCTCCCTGGAGTTTTAGAAGAGTAAGATTCTTGTTAAAATAAAGAGTATCCAGTGATTTTAGTGTGCGAAATAAAGATTTGAAAGGGCCTCCTTTTACTTTATGTTGTTTGTATTTCTTTTTCACTTCAAGAAAGAATTTCTATTAGGTATATAGCTCCGCATGTCCATGTTACTTTTAAGCAAGCTAGAACAACGCTAAGGAAGGAACCCCCTTTTTATTATTTATATTATAGAGCATTTCTTATGTATCAAACTTTCTTTTGGAGGAGTCTCTAGCCCAGGGCCGCCTTTTTTATTACATTATATTATATCACCCAACATTCTCTACGGAATGTATGCAGGGGTCCTACTTTCTCTGCTATTCAAATAATGAGATTTTCAGCCCACTACCCGATTCGCTTTTCAAGGTAGAAACTCATAAATATTTCATACCTTTCCGCTTACACGGCCTTTTACACGAGATTTTTTTTGTTTATAATAGTAACAGGTGTACAAGGAAATTCGTTATGTTAGGGTCTTTAATCTATACAGTTACCGCGAATGGGAAACACTTCTAGAGAAGCCCTTATAAATTAGAGAGGAAAATGCGGAAAAGGCTTTTGTCTCAATAAAGAGTGCGGGAACCTTTATTAAATTAAAGGACTCCCCCGATTCTTGAAAATTACCTTGTATTAATCCGGATGCGTAATGAAAACCCTGGTTACACCGGTACCCGCAAGCCCTTTTTTTCTATAGTAGTTAAGTAACTAGAGCCGCCTGCCAAGATTTCATTTAAGTTCACTTATTGCCTAGTTCTTCAGCTTTAGGTAGGCGAACCCCCTTTTCTACTTTCTTTTTTTTACATGTCTTTCCCTTTCCCCGGGGGTTTAGGTAAAAACGCTATTTATAAAGCATTCGTATTGTATTAAGTTGAAGTAGTGGTGCAAAGTTCATTCTATAGTAGAAAAGTTTAATAGAGGAGCCCGACCACACAAGATACTAAAAAGCAGGGTCTCTCCTAGTAAGCTACCCCTTTGTAAGGTGTCCCTATTTTACAAGTACATTAGATTGTCAAAGGATTTCCCCTTTTTTTAACTACTACTTTTTTCTTTTTACCGTAGCAAAACTTCCTACTAAAATGGATATAAAATGAATCCACGGAAAAACTTTGTCTATGCAAAAAAAGAGATCTAGAAGGGTTTTATTTAATTAGGAATCCCCTGGGGTTACATAATATGGACTATGTACTCTGGTTAAAAAAAAGGCTGCCCCTAGAAAGAGCGCTTATACCTATAAAAATTTGTGCTCATTTTTATGAAGAATTCATTTTAGGTAAAGTTTATTAATAAACCTATATTTAAAAACCCTTTTGCTTTTTGTTTTTGGAAAAATCCTAGTATTTATAAGAGCTTTATGAATCCCTGGTAGATTTTCCCCTCCTTTTGAAAAGCAGTACTACTAACTCTTTTTTTGACATGCCTGATTTCTCGGTAGTGTCTTGAAACAAAAGGAATTCTTGTCTAAATTCAAATACTGAACGACCTAAGTGCGGTAATCCAGGACTTCCGGATAAGTCTTGAAAACCCCAAATATTCTTAATAATAACATAACCTGCTGCTACGAAAGCATTTGTCAAGAGCCTAAAATTAACATTCTAACTAAATATCAAGGCAGGGCTCGGTTTTAATAATATAATACAGAAAAAGCACAGTAAATCTGCAAAACGTAGGAATCCTTTCGAGTAGCATAAACTCGGGATTCTTTGATGAAATTGGTTAGGTTAACAAAGGGAGTGCATTATATCTAAGCTTAATAGTAATCGTATATATAATTAAGAAAATAAAAAGAGGTTTCGTACACATACATAACGAAAGCCCGCAGGAAATCCTTTAGGATTTCTCGTTATAATCGAGAACCTCCGAGTGGAATAGAATACACACGAGAGGATCTTACACGCAAACTCTTAGAATGAAGCTCAGAAGCCTCCATGCCTAGTAAGCTTGCTCCATCTTTGATTAAAAAGAGATTAGACTGGGTTTAAGAAAGATAGAAAAATTCCATAGAAAATAGACACCAGAATAGAATGAAACCAAGCAAATTCGTTAAAAGGATACCAAAAGTACTTGAACCCTAGAAATTCTATTTTCATTTCGTCCGCTTTACTCGGCAATTCTTTAGAAGGGATTCCTATTACCATTCATATAGACTTCGGACCTATTATAGTAGGGGCATATACTAGCTTCATTAGTTATTATATTAGCTTCATCTTAATCAACTAAAATGCGGGTTATAGATCTTGCCGTAGAATAAAGACTCCAACTCGTCATACAAATTTATATATATATAAAGCTTCTCTTATTACCTGTAATAAAACCCACGAGCGTTAGTTTTTCTTTCTATTTTTCTCTAACTGAGCTTATAGGCTACTACTTATCCCTGTTATATCCCCATTAATTAAGCTTTTTCTCGAGTGATATAGAACCTTTTTTCTGAAAGATACAAAATATTACATAAAATTCTGGGGGCAGTATCAACAATAAGAGAAGACTCAATGGGGGCTCTCCCCAATTCAGTTTACAAAAAGGAGACATGGCTAAAGAGAAAGAAAATGGCTCTTAAAAGTATAGTCTTAAAGTCTTAAAAAAATTCTTTATTCCTCTTTAGAATAAAGAAGTAAGAATTCCTCAAAAGCTTTAAAGAAGTTTGAACAATTAAAGTGAAATATAGGCTTTTACTTTCCACTACCGAAAGCGGGCATTCTAAGGAGCAGCTTAAAAGTCCAATTTTAGAAATTTTGAGCTTTTCGAGTAGAATTCAGAATTCTTATTACTTACCCGGGCACAACTCTTTTTATATTCTTATTTCTAGAAATAGGGCATAAAATATTGATTGTTTTCCTTTTGTTAGTTAATCCCCAGCGAATAGATTTAAGAAAGATTTATATCTAAGTCTTTGGGGATACTTAAGTTAATGGGAAATATGAAATACATTTTTGTTATCAAAATAAAAAAGTTACCACACCCTTTTGAAGGTTTTACCCTACCTAGGCGTCTTACGCTTTTTCTATGAATTATTGCTTTCGAGTTTCCGTATTACGCAGGTTCTTTAAGTATTCAGTTTTTTGGTTTAGGCAATATTAGGAAGCCCTTTACTTTACTCAGTATGTTTGTTATTCCTTGAAAGAATAAACTTGCGTAAAAAAGGAATAATTAGAAACTCTAGCATATCTCAACCCCGTTTCTGAAACAATTACTTTGCAGGAAGTATTTAGAGTAAAAGGGAAAGCTAATCTTTCTCTAGAGATGGCATTCTTGTTTGACCTTGCTCATTTTATTAATATTAAGGCATAGCTTTTCGCACAATCAATAAACTTGTGAAGTAAACTAGAATAACGTTCCCTTAACAACGGACTCGATTGAGCCTCTACAAAACAAAAGTTTCTTCTAATTATAAAAGTTAGTAAAATAAACTAACCGGGGCTCTCTTATAGACCAAAGGATTAGTCATCCAGGAGAAATTTGTTGATTTAAAGTATAGGTAATGTAATTAAGCTCGGGGGGGCTGTGCTACTCATATACGTATGCCTAATTTGAGCTCTTATTTTTTGACTTTCTAAAATTAAGGCCTCCCTAAAGTGCTGCAGTAAACTACAAGAGATTCTTGCCAAAATCTTTTAAATATTTAACTAGAGACCCTCCTGCACCGAGAATTGGGGACTCTTTTGTGGATTCACCCTCATTTATTTTACCGAGGATTCCATAGTACGAATGAGACTCTTTTTTGGACCCTTGCAATAGTATTAGTTTTAAGGAAAACAGGGTTTAAAATTGTCCAAGTGAGACTTTATACCGAGCTTATTCTTTCGAGTAACTTTATCTTCCCAGTCTAAGATACTGCCGCCTCTTACTTATGAAGTTTCTCACTTTAGCAATAAATTTTGCGCGAATATTTTATTTAAACTGCTGCTAATTGAACTGGATTTTTTAATAATAACAAAGCAGGGGTTTTTGTATCTCTTAAAACGATGCATAAAATTTAACAAATAAAAACTACTCCCTTATCTTATAAAGTAATTCGCAAATAAGTAAAATAAAAATATAGGCATGACGTTTTAAAGCTCAACTTTCTTATTATTTCTTATTAAAAGGTCTTCAAAACCTTATATCCTCAATAGAAAGAGTACTCTAATAGTGTAAACAGGACTTTAAACTGAAAAATATGCTTAGAATAGAACCCTCCCCTTATCTGGAAGGGTTTACTCTTTAGAAATAACTCTGAAATAGAGTGATAAAGTAGACACTAAAAAAAGTTTTCCTACCAACTAAATATAAAAAAATTTTTATTAATTTTCTTGTTATGCTTACTTAGTTTCTCAAGATATCTTTCCTCCATCACGCATTTTAAAACTGGCACCTACTTTTTTATTTAAAGGGCGGAGTCTCTAAGCAGGTTTTTTAAACGCCCCTTTGCCCGCTATATAAGCATTTCTGGTAAGACATTTAAGAACTTCCCCCGCGTCTCCATATGGATTTTTTAATTATTCTTTACTTGAAAGGAATTTAGACTGGGTTAGTAGTTGTTTTATGTTTTATTTCTCAATTTTAAGTTATTTAGTTTTCACCGGCTCTTTCGATGGGACGTGCCAAATTAGTCGTTTAAAGTGCCCCAAGAATTCTCTTAAAATTTTAGTATGTAAAAGTGCGCTTCCTCTTTTTCTGTTAAGTTAAGGAATCGAGGTTACGTATATGTTAAAAGATATCGAATTTTAGGATATTTGCGACCCTTTAGTAAGAAATCCTAAATAGTATAGGCATGTTCGTTAAAAAGAAGGCGGGCTCTAGAATAAGACTTTGCTAATAAAAATTCTTGTATAGTAGACGTAGTTTCATTAGGAAAATCCCGGTAAAAGTCTAGCTAAGATATCCTAATAAGTGTGAAACCCCAACCATTTCTAACTTAGTAAAACAGAATAGTATGAAGCAATAAGCAATAGAAGTAAGGAAACAAAATGAATAAGAGCCACTTTATAATCCGCCAGGATAATACAATAAATTATTGGCTGTACTAAATTAGAAAGCATTTCTCGTAGAACGCGTCAGATTAGGTAAACAAAAAGGAAGAAAAGTTTATTCTATAAGTGATTTTCTTTACCTGGATTAGAAACTTCATAAAACCCCTACATTAGGTTTACGCTTCTCATATTATTACGCGTAGTACATATATTGGGGTTCTTTTTATTTAGGAGAAAATAAACCTTAAACGGATATAACTCCTGAGGGTATAACCCTGGAAAATCCTGCCTAAAAAACCTAAAACTCGAGGCATGCCTAGAATTAAAAAATGTACCCGACTTATCTAGGGGAGACCCAAAAGGAATGCGGTCTTGTTTTAGCAAGGTTGCTCGCAGTACAGGGACTCTTTTAATAAGAGCAGACAAGTAACAAAAGATTCTTTATCAGAGCGCCTCGCTAGTTAAATTTCGATTTCCCAAACTACATTTATTACTACCATAATCTGTAAGAACAGCCCTGAACTTTTTTATATTTCTAAAGAAAAGTCTGAATATACTATTAAAAACTTAATCTTGTAGTATATATCTTAACTTTATTATACTCTCATACAGGGGAGAGAGGCATTCTCAAAGGATACTCTGAATTTGGATAACGATTAATAACCAAAGAAAGAAACTCCTAAAGAAGGAAAATTTCAAGTGCAATACGTTATATATAGATATACATAATATTGCAGGACGAAGACCCGAATTCTTAAGACCACTAAAGATTCTACTTATTAAGATGCCCCCTTTATTTACCCCAGTGACAAAAGTCTGTTATATGTGAAAGTAGTTCTTGACTAGAGCTTTTGAAACCTAAAGGGACTTAAGGTAATTTATTACTCAAATTTTGACAAGGCTGTCTCTTTTCGCATTTTGTAAAACAATCCTAATAATGATTTAGAAATCTCTGCATTCCTCTTCTTACTTATTCGTCTAAAACTTACAGAAAGTAGGAAAATCGAATTTCTTTTAGGGAATCCTAAAACTTCTTTATATTTATGCAACTTGACTAATATAAGTTTTTGAATTCCAGTACTTACTAGTACAAATAACAAGGGAGTTTTAAAAACAGAATCGTGCCTTAGAGTACTCAAGAATAGGCAACCGTAAAGAGCCCTTTAAATATCGCTAGATGCGCTTATATAATATTTAGAACCCGGCCACTCTCCTTGTTAAAAAGTAGACAGCCACTATTTTATTTACAGAATTAAGAAGAAGTGAGTATAACTAAAATTCTTAAAAAGCTAAAGCCAATTTAGGTTGTCTTGTAAATCTTGACATATTGTTTTAAAAGAATATCCGCTAATTCTAATAATTCTAAACGAGGAACCCGCCTCCTCACGAAACAAAATTTCTGGAAATACTATAAACAAACTCTTAGGAATCCATTCTTTGAATAGGTAGAGAATTCCGGTATCTAGTGAACTTAAAAGATCTTTCTCTTCAGAGCAAAATATACAAGAGCCTTGTTAAGCTTGTTTGCACTTTCTGAACATAGCACTGAACCTTCGCATGCCTATATAAAAAACGGGCGCTTGGACCCTGGAAATAGGAAAATATCTGGATTCGCCGGGATTTCGCTTTGTAAAATCAGTCTTCCGGGGTTTAGATGCAGGCAATACTCGAGCTTAAAAAACCTTTCCTTGCTTTGGAAACTTATCAATTCCAAAAAGGATTTTATAAGGGGTCTTATTAACAGAGAAGTCTCCTTTTTATATGTTAATAAGGGTTGCCATTTCCTGCTTTTTGATAAAGAAAAAGTAGATAGATTTCTGCAATTACTAGGTACTAAGATTTTTGCCTTTTTTTTAACTAAGAACACCTAGTTATATAAGCAGTCGGATAATTACCATACACACAGATCCCTCTTAAACCTTATTTAACTTTATAAACCCAAGTTCAAATAATATTTAAAACTAGGGCGCTTATATTCATTTAAAATTCATGCTAGGAACCCCCCGGGCCTCTACCTCTACTATTGAAAACCTCTTAATAGTGGCAAAAGAACTGTAAGTAGATAAAGATTCTCTCTTGATCTTTCCGATCCAGGTAGCAACCATAAGAAACTTAGGAAGTGAATTAACTAGACTAGGAACTTTCACTATCATCCTTCTTCAAAGTAAGCGATAGCCGTCCTTTCTTCCTTTGGTTTTCGTTCGGGATTCTTCTATGCTTTAACAAATATGCAAATATGAAGTAAACCAAGTTCTACTTGATTCTGTTATTTTTGAAGTGAGTCATTTCTTAAATTTTAGGTACAAAAGAAATTTTGTTAACCAAGAAACTCTTGTGAGTTGCCGCTTTTGAGTAGAGTGAGGGGCTTTTGAAAAAAGTGTATCGTTCAGTGTACTTTGATTTTTAGGGGTGCTCAATTCCTAAAAGAAGACTGCAACTAAAGTCAAGGGTTTCAAAACGGAGAATTTGTAGATATTATATAAAGTCTAACTGACTGAAAAGGCATAAGAAAAGTCAAAAGCCTGCTCTGTTTGATTGATTCCTGAAAAAGGTTGGTACATTTTAGATAGAAACCAAGTGACTTGGGGAATGGTAGAAAAAATTCTGGTTCCAAATTGTATTACAAGCTAAACTTACTACTATCGGTAGGAGCAATTATGGAAATTCCTAGTTAGAGTATATAAGTAAGAAAAACCCTAATTAGTATTAGTAAAGCTATACCGCGTGAATTGCTACCCCTATCGAGTATACTTCTTTCTTATTTCCTACATAAAACAAAATAGAGTAAGGAGATTGGGGCCTTAAAGAGAGGGATTCAATCTTGCATTTGCTTTCGGAGCACCTTCAGTATCATTAAGGAGGCGCCTTGATCTTATCTCGGGTTTAGAAATTCTATAGCTTTGAACCACTTATCTCCGGAGTCTCATCCTTTTCATAAAGCCACGAGGCCCCTTTTTCTAATAAACGGGATACTAGATTTTGTATACCAAATCCTATTTTAAGAGTATTTACAGACAAGCCTGTACTTTCAAAAAGCTCCTAGTAGGCTTGAGATATGCCAATTTAGGATCTATTTATCCTAGTAAAATACAAATGAAACTCTCCAAACTCTACCCCAAAAGGTCGTTCTGTCAAGCGGAAGAATTCTTGTTTTTAGGGGTTTGATATCCCGTACCCTGTGCTATAAGTAAGGCTCCTAAGCTTTCAATTTTTTGGGGCTGTACACTATTCAAAGAAGCTAAAGGTGTTTCTGAAACTGTGATTTTCGATCTTTCTAATCGACGGCGTGGTATCGGAATATAACAAGATTAACTTAATTTCTTGAAAATATGACCAAATCTTCCTATTTCCCAAGTATTTTCAAGGATTTCTAGTATGGATAAAGGCTAGCAGCTGTTGCTATAGCCCCCGTTTTGGTTTGTTTGAATCTTTACGTACTATCTCCCGGGTGGGGGTGCTTAGATCTAATAAACGCATATGCTATGAACCCGCCAAAAGGAGTTAAGGGGTTCCCGCTTAGGAACACTCAAAGTAAACTTTATTAAGGTCAAGTAAAAAGAATGAAAGGGATATGCGAAGTGCTAGTATATATCTCTAGTAATAGAATTTTAGAGAACTCAAAAGGGGTCCCTTAATACTAGAAGAAGCGGCCAAGCACCCTGTATATAAGGAAATAGTGTATCCCAAAAAGCAAAAAATCCAGTGCAATGCTCACGAGGGAAACTATCATCCTTTCAATATATACAAGAAAATCCAACTTACTACCAAAAAGTCTTTATAATCCAGGAAACTTGACAAAATTATCAGCCCTTTTGAACCTACGACCTTTGTCTTAATTCTACCTCGATTTGTCAAAAAGTACACTCGATTAAGTGCAGTAAGTGAATAAAGCATTTTCCAGCCCGTCCTTCATTTAGAACAATACCTACCTACAAGAGTCAATCTTTCCTTATTTAAGCGATTTTAACCTAGCTGCAGTTCCTGAAAAGCATTCTTTTTAGAGTTAAGTGCAGTCATTTTTCACACTTCTAAAAGGCCTACTTTAAAACGAAACTCCCTCAATTCAAGCAATTCAAGAAAAATCTCGGTGCTGTAGGCTTTTGTCTTTTCTTAAGAGCAGGTAAAGCAATCCTAAAGAAAAGAACTTTGAATTCTTAAGAAAGCCATTACCTCAAATTCCGGATTCTCCTCTATGAATGAAAGGAAATCGTATAAGGAAACGCGAACTCTTTATTGTATACATTAAATTCTCTGATAAGAAGCCGGAGAGGAATTCCCCGTCTTGTTGTGAGACTGACTCTTATGCGCTAGAATACCTTTAAAACTTCTTGTTATGGCTTACCAACCTAAACCCTTTTTACTCTAAAATAATCAAAAGAAAGATTCTTTCCCGAAAGACCTTTTAAAAGGAGTTTAATTAATTTAAGGTAAAACCTTAGCCCGGTATATTAAAAGAAATTTCTGTTTAATTCTTTGGAGCTACTAATTAATTTCTTAAACTTGAAATATCCAACCAAGACTGGTACTAAACTCCTGCCCTATCCCTCTACTTTTGAAAGACTTTTTGTAAAACCCTATGCTTAGTAGAAACTGCCCCTCAATATCCAAAAGAGTTTTGAAACCTGTTCCTTCCTGGAAATTCAAAAGCCTTTAAACTAGACTTTTCCTCTCAATCTTAATACCTTTATTCAGACTTAGACTAACCTCTAAAAGAAAACCAACTAACTAGGAAGAAAACTTTCTATTCTAAACGAGTCTCCTATTTATAAAATGAAAAAGACTTAAGAAATCCAAGTCTCTATCCTTCTTTATCCTTATTTTCTTATTTGACTAAAGACCTTAGATTTTGGCTGTGTATCTAATTAGAACAGTACTTGAAACCTACTGCTGATGAGACTTTACAATGAAAAAGAGACTCAATTTCTTATAGTTTAGGGTACTTATGAATCGAACTTCGATCAGGGGAACTGAAAGAACTTCTTGGGCACGTAAGCTAGAACTATTCGACCTTTTTATATGTATGATGGCCTCTTTCTAGGCTCTGATTCTGGGATTTCTGTTCCCTGTTATAGACTTCTTTCTCACGGGGTAATTTAAGGATTATAGCCTTCTCTTTTGTAAGCATGCTTTCCAAACTTCACAGATGTGATACCGATGACTCTTTCCCAGGCAACCAACTAATACGAACTTAGGAACCAAATCCAACAAACGGGGCTAGCGGATAAGGAAACACTCTTAACCTAACAGCTATTCATGACTAAACCAACTAAATAGTCAAGACACTGAAAAAGGCCCGCGAACTTCGCATAGAGATGACAAAGAATTTCTTCATTACAGATAGTAGGGAGCGTTCCCAAAGAATATCCACTCAAATTTCTTCCTTTTGAGATGAGTCGATGAGTCTTTTTCAAAACCAGAAGTCAAGAGAGGGGAAACTTCCAAGAATTCTTTTCCTCGTATGAGTATGAGACCATATTGTGAAGTATGTATCTTGGAAGGGGTCTCCTCTTATACATTATAGCTAGAAAAAAGACTTTCTAATTTTACTTGTAAGGTTCGAAACTCCCATAAAACTTTAACTACTACTATAAAACGAAGCTCGGCCTCAAAACCTGGTTATAGGTACTTGGAAAAAGAAATATTAAGCCAATAACAAAGCTTTCTATTATTGTCATAACTAAAAAGGAGTTAGGCCCTTTTGAACCATTAAACTTGAAATTCCTTAAGAATTACTAGTGAACAACTTAAGTTATAGCTAAGTATGATAAAATTTAGGCCTAGAGCTTTTTGTTATCTTGTCTTGTGCAAGGAACCCTATGTATACAAGGTACAGTTAACTTCCTCTATTATTTAAAATGACTACACAAAAGAACCCGCTGCTTCCTGTGCAGCCCTATGGAAATAAAGTGAATCTATCTGCCTCTTAGCAATAGACAAGGCCCTTGGAATTTTCTTTTTATAGTTTTTGAAAAGATAAATATGCGTCTTTTAGCGGAAACAGGTTAAAAGCACAAGAACTTCTAAATTCTAAGCCTCTACATATTTATTATAATATTATAGTACCCAGATTGCATATTCTTAAGTGGAAAAGTCCTCAAGGGGTACTTGCCTTTTATAAAGTAGTGCTCTTATTTATTCCCATTTCTTTTAAAGAAAATTGGGTTGAATAAACCAATTCAAAGGGCTTAATCTCCGTGCTCTTTTAAGGGTGTTTTAAGCTTTTAGACAGGCGATTTTTCTAAATTAAGTTCTATATTTATCCTACCTTTTACTAACTAGTAATACACTTATTAAAAAATTTTATACTAAAAGGGAACCCTTACGAAAAGAAATTTATTGTACCGCTTAGTAAGAACTTTAAGTATCATGATAAAGGGAGAGTTTACCAGAAGGAATAAGCAAAATACTACACTTTTTATATTCTTGTGAAATTTGCTAATATTACCTAAGCCATAATTTTTTGTGTACTAACTGAGTAATGGAATTCTTATACCTCACAAGGCCTTGGCTAATTTCTTCAAACTCAAACTACCTTATTAAGCTTAAAACTGCTCGGTCAGATTCTTAAGAGTAAGATTTTGTCAGAAGTTCCCCTGCTTAAAAAAGTATACTGGTAAACGCTAGAAGGAAAAGAAATTATATACTGGTCGAGCTTTAGGATCCCTTTTATTGTTGTGCTAACTGAGAAAAAGTTTTGTTTCAGAGTTGCTCTCTAGAATTTTCTACTGGATACGGAGAATTAGATCTTGCTTCTATCAATAGGTAAAAGAGATTTTGGGTCTCTAATAAGGAGCGATATCTATAAATTTCATTCCTTTATAAAACCCCTTCTTAAGTTTCATTATATAGGAATACCTTAAAATTTTTTGGCATCCAAAATGTCTCTCTCGTTATAGTCAATCTAGGCAACCTATTTTCAATACGTTCTTAATTGCATTGAGTTTTTTATTCATTAGATAACACTTTACTTACAAAGGGGTCATAAAGTCCCTTAATTCAGGTTTAAGTGTCCTTGTAGTTTTTGCTGTAACTGTGCTTTTTCTATAAAAATATATAAAGAATCTCGATATAATATCGCTACAGGTTATAAGAATACAAATTTTGGTCGAGCAACTCTGTTTTCTGTTGATTAAACCTCGTAGACAGTTTAGAGCCCCCTTCTTGCAAATGCAAAAGCATAAACTGCTAAATTTACCCCGCTTTCTCCTTGTTGAAATCCATTAGCCTTTAATATAAAATAGGAGCTGTAGTATCATAAAAATGAAATGAATACTTTTTTTTGTTCAATTGTACCAAAAACGCGGTTAAGTAAGTTAACAAAGCAAGCTGTTGGACTAAATAAATCCTCATTTTCAAGAATACAGGTAATCTAAGTACAAAGTTTCGTAAATTCCATTAAAACCACTAAAAGGTAAATCTATATTTGGAGATTTCCAGCGAAGTCAGTTCTAGTTTAACATAAAAGGCCGTATCCAAAAGGAGTTTCTCTAGTCGACCTTCACCTCTCGGGAGTCCCTATAGAGCTATAGAGAGTAAGAGAGTAGAATTCTGTTTATTCTATATTAAGTGACTAGGGGCTCGGATTGCATATTATATAGTTAATATAGTTATAGGTGCCGTTGTCTAGGGTATAAAAAAGCATGTTGCATTTTAGTTAAAACCAATTTACTTTGCTGAAAGTATTCAGATTTCTAGCAGGAGCTTCGGTACACTACGGATCTTGTTATATGAGCCTACCCTTTTACTTACAAGTTTACGAAAATGCTTCAGAGATTCTAACCCCGCGTTTCCTAATATCGTGTTTCCGACCTATTCCAGGAGTCCCTTAGCTATCCGCCTTACCTACACTTGTGTTGTATAAAATAAAAGAAAAATCCTAATTAATCATAAAGGGTCTTTTTAGACAAGAAGTTTCCCTGAATTTCTAAGTTTTTACTCAAAAAATAAACAAAATATCAAAAAGAGTAAGATTACTCAAAAATCTTCCTAAAGGAGCGTCTCTTCTATCAAGGAGTAGTTAATTCCTCTAAGACGAGGGAAATTTAGCATCTTTTTCTGTTGTTAAAAACTACTATCTCCGTTTGCTCAATTCATAAAAGGGAGACATTCTTAGAAAAGCTAGTAAGATGATTTAGTGAGAAAGATTCCACCTAGGAAGCGTTTTAGGGTTGTCTACGAATTTCTACAAGGAATATAGAAACCTTTTCGTAGGCTGTAATAGAGTAAGTCCCTCCTTTTTCCTTAATACTTGCCGGGAATTCTTTACTTATATGTACATTCTCGAGTTTCTTACAAATTAATAGTGATACAACGGGATTTTACTCGGCTGTGAGTAAAGTAATGTTCTCTTACAGGATTCCTGACTAGGATTTACTTGAGTAGGATTGCAAATGAAGGAAGTCAGATAGTTCTTATCTTAAAAATTTTTCCTTTATTTTCACTGGGGTCGCGCCTTGACTTTCCTAAGTCAGTCAAAATTAAAGTATCTGAACTTCATATTGACTTCGATTAATATTATAGTTAGTACTCGCTTGTAACTTAAAAAAAAAAAGAAATAGGGTGAAGAAATCCGGCCAAAAACCTTGCTAAGTCAAAACCGTATACCCACCCTTTATTATTTACTAAGGGTACTTTTTTACTGCACCCTAAACGAATAAAATAAAAGGACAGCTCTAAATACACAAAGTGAGATACACCTTTTAGACAGCCCGCGGATACTCCTAAAAATCAAGGAAAGCGCTTACCGGTAGTTGTATAACTTAAACGAACTTGCAAAAATTTGACTAGAACCCTTATCTACGTACGCCAACCCCGAGAATAGATTCAGATTCTCTATAAATACAAAATACACTTTCTTCTAGAAATCCCTACATTTTAAGGGAAATTTAACCCCAACTTATATCACAAGGTGCCAAAAAACTTTTTGGGTTTTCCACAGCACTAAGTTCAACCCCTGGGGATTCCGCGTAATATCGACCTTGGATGCAGTTAAAAAACGACGGACTTGGAATACTCTATATAGAAAAAGGACTCCCTATTCATACACCCGTTAACTATACATCAGTGTAACCAAAAGCCAGGATAAAGTTTTATCATTCGGATTGCTCTTGCGGAGAATGAAAAGAATTGTCGATCCCTTTTACTATAACCCTAACGCTGTAAAAAAGAATTGAGAGCTTCTCTTAGCGAGGTAAATATAGACTTCAAAAAGCTAAGTTGTAATCATATGCCCCGGGTATTCTTAACTTGGTGTAACTACTCTTTTTAATACTAGTTTAGAAACCCGTTTTGATTTTTCTCGGAGCGGGTATTTGTAGCCTGTCAATTTCGTATGAATCTAAGGAGAACTTTTCTCTCTAGCCAAGGGTTTTTTCTATTTAGGACTAAGCCCTTTACAAAAGGGAACCTACTGACTAGGGCAAAACGAGTTATCTGCATACTGTTTTTAGTTAAATATCAGCCTGGGTTGTTTTTTCTAAGGATTTTCCGTTTAAGCTGGGTATCCCTGTGTAGTGCTATTACTTTTACCTCAAATTTCTTAGTTAGCAAATTCTCGAAATTGCAATTTTCTCGCTTTTCATTCCAAACTCAAACAGCGTTCTAGTTCCTTTCTTAGCAGCTCCCTAAATCTTGTGTATCTAAACGGGCTAGAACCTATGACATTTAAATTCATTTGACTTTTTTGCTCTACTTCAGTATTGTATTACTGTAGATTCTTACCTTCATTCTGTAGATAAGAGGCTTCTACTATATTTTCTATTTATGGGCTCTAAATTAGCAAGATCTTTTTCTTTCTATCTAAGTGATTATGCTTTCTACTCTATTTTGACAAAATTAGGGTATCCCTTGTTAAAGTCAAATTTCCTTTTCCGGAATTCTCGATAAAATCTAGGAATCAAACTAAATCTTATGGGGTTAACAATTTAGAAAAGTACACACCCCGGGTTCGAGGTACTATGGCTAAAAGGGCATACTTTTCATTTCATCATTGCGATCCTTTGTTTACTCACTGACTCCTGGAATTACAAGTTCGTCTGAGTGAGCAGCTCCGGTAGAAGATACCCAAGAGAATAAACTCAAGAAAAATCTTTATTCTTTTTTAAGAATATTCCAGCGGGCAAGCTGTAGGTTGTGGGTAAATCCAAAATGAATTAGAAAAGTGAGAGGAAAAAATATGAATGCTATTTGTTCAAATTAGAGAAAACTCCCGTAAAAACCATTTAGTGTTGCTAAGTAGAGTCTATTAAACTCTAAATTCGGAATTAAAATTCTATTGCCAAATGTACGAGTAGCAGGTTTTAGCTAATGTTGTAAAGAGTACCTTCTAATAACTATTAGAATAAAGAATCTGAACAATCGCAAAGACTCTAGATTTTCTATTTTAGCTCCATTAAGAACAGCAAAAGTTCAGTTACAAATCTATATACAGTAATATATACAATTAGGTCACATCAGTACAAAAGCCCCCGTAGAGAGCTCTTTTTATTAAAATCTCTTTTTGGTTCTAGCAATATTCAACTATAAAAATTAGACTTTGTGCCTCCTTTTTGATAAAAAGCAGGGAACAAGAGAGGACCTTTTTCTAATCTGTATTTTAGTTAAAGGCAAAGGTTTTCCGTCGGGGAGTTGTTTTAAAATTACACTGATGAAACTAGTTTAGGTTCAAATCCCAAGGCTTTTAGAAAAATGTCCTTCAAGAGAAGCAAGGAAACCCTTATTAGTATTCTAACGGGATTTAGTTTATAAAGAACCCGAATTTCTCCGGACCGTTTTACCTAATTCAGATATAAAATGACTTTAGATTGAGGGTCCCTGATAAGCTAGCATAAAAGGGGGCTCTCCTATCTAGTAGGTATTAAGTCTTCGTTGGGTTTTCCTATGCTAATAGGCGCACAACTTTCCAGGTAAACCTTAGGGGGAACTCTAAAGCGTAATAATTCAAAAAAAGTCTGGTTATAGTACTTAATAAACTACAACTAAAAGCTTTTACGATATGGAGAAATTTTTAAAAGACAGAACTTTGCCCTTAGGGTATAGAAAGCGGCTTCCTTGTAGCGGACTTCCGAACTTAGTCTGAGTTTCTTAAAGAAAATCCTAGAATCTCGCCACTCTAGTATAAAAGTATAGGCCAAAGCAAAAAAAGACTTGTATAAAACCCCTATGAAATAACCTTTGGTTTTTTTGGAGCTCCAGTTCTCGTTAACTATATACTGGGTCTAAATTACAGGTACTCTTTCCTCGCAGAAAAATAGGGCTGCGTACGTATTTATCTTACTCTTTCAATCTGCCCTCGTGAAAAGGACTACTAGCAATTCCGCGGGCTCCCTTATTATAATTATAGGACCCTTTAATATCTTGTATTATAGAAGCCGGTAGCGTAAAAGGAGAAGGAGGCGGTAGAAATCTACCCAGGACAATTCTTTTAAGTTAAGGAGGTTCCTCTCGCTTTTACAAATACAAGGCTTTTGAAGCGAGAAACCCCGGTATATAATATATTTCTCGATCAAGCAAACTTTGAAGTAGCCTTATTTATAGTGATAAACTTTCATTCTAGTAACTTAACAGCTTTTGGATTAGATTTAGCAGTATTAAGAAGCCCCGTAAACCCCAAACCAAGGAGAGGTAAAGCCAAAACAAAAAATGTTTGACTGGAAACTACTTAACTTTTGTTGAAGCTATTACATCCCAAAGAGCTGCCTTCCTGCTAATTAGGGAACCCCGTTTATACCAGTTATACCTGTAGTATAGCTACAAATCTTGGGGATGTAGGTTTATCCCCTTACTTGGAAAGAAGAGATTAAGAATGAATGCAAAACTGCACGAATCAGTACAAACAAAAGAAAAAAGCAACCGCTAATGTCCTCTTATTTCGACTACATGTTAAGATGAAGACCAACTTTTTTTCTAGAGGCACTGATGTTGGGAAATACTTCGAGAGTTTCGTTTGTCCATGTTATTTCTACATAACATAGAATGTTGCTTTCGTACAAAAGAGACTAAAAACTTACAAAGAAGATTTTACTAGTCAGTAACGCCAGAATAGGCAAGTGTGCCTTTACTAAAATCCTATATCAAGCACGAAAGCTTAAGAAAGAATATTTTAGGACTTGTATCTCTTACATTGCAAGGGACTCGTTATATAAATATAGTTAAAAAAGAGTGCTCTGTGAATAAGAGACTCTTTCAACCTTTGTTTAACGAATTCCCTAGGTTACTCATTATTGCTAAAAAAGTTTTTTCTACTTTGTTTAATTTACCGGCTATACAAGCACTAAATAATTGGGGGCGGGGGGAAACCCCGTTAAATTCTCTTAAGAGCTGTTATATAATAAATAGTACAACTAAACCCAGGCCTTCTAGTTAGTGGTTCCGTTTGCCCATAGCTTTAGATAAGTTTTTATACCCAGGAATTCTATCCTCATTCTTCATCCGAGGATTTGTGTTATTTTGAACGAAAGGTAATGTAATTAATATATATATGAAGGGTCGAGGGTTAAAACCTAAATGTAATCAAAATTCTGGATTTCTTAAGGAGTACAGGCTTATTGACTGTAAATCTAGGGGTTCCTCTCGAATCCGTTTAGACTCAAACTTTATTTTGTTTATATATAGCAGCCCGCATTACTAGCAAAAGATAAATATCTTTAAATTGCATAAAAACCTTAGAAAAGTCCCCTTTTTTAACTTAACTATAGATTCCTAAACTCGGCAACGCAAGGATTCATTAACCGACTTTCACTTATTCCATAACCTTAACCTTTGTGTGAAGACTGTTGGAGCAAGGATCTCCCTTCCTATTGGTAAGGGACACAACCCCGGTTTATAACGCTAGCGCTTAAACTTAGGGTGCCCTTCATTTTGTCACCTGAATTCAAAATTCTTGGGGTTTAGATGTCCTATGGGGCGTTATTACTCAGTTTTGAGATTCCGTAATACGATGAAAATTCTCATGTGCTTATTAGTATATTTGGAGCCCATAGAATCGAATCTAATAAATGTAAACCCGATTTTTATATTTAATAAAGCTTTCCTTAAACAAAAGTGGTTTCCTTTTTATAATAAGTTTTTCTAAGTATAAGAATCCCTATGAGATCTTATCTTAGCCAATAAACAAATGTTCCTAATAAAAAATTGACTTTTGTTTGAAATTATCCCGCTACTGCAATTCATATTTGTTATAATTTAAGACTTTTTGCCAATACTCGTTTTTAAGTGCTTTGAGATGCCTACTTCCATAGAATAAAAATGTTGATATAAGTCTTAAAACCATAATCCGGCAAATTCTACGCTAAGTTTCTTTTTATTTGCATCGCTTTAACTCAGTTTTCTCTAGAGCTCCCCCTTTGGCACGGGGTACTTCCAAATCCTTATGGTAATCCAGAATAAGGTATAGCTCGTGTAGGGCAAGGAAAGATTAAAAGTTAGAATAGGTTGTTTTATATCTAGTCGCTAGAACTTAAGTTTTGGGAATTCCTCAATAAAAAAAGGTAAAGGGATTGCGCTGAATTTTCTCAATAGGGGCTCTAATTCCATATGTAGTCAAAACTCCAATAGCATATCTTCCATACCCAGACCTTAATCGTCCTTTAAGCTTTATGCTAAGCAAACAAGGTTACACAGACTCCTAATAAGGATTCTCTTGCAAAGTGCTTTAAGTCCCGCACGCAATCTCTTGAACGTCTGAATCAGTCCAGAGTTACTAGCTATCCTTTTTAGAAAACTTCTGGCAAATAAATGTACATACAGTTCGGCTTTATTAGATTGCTTGGATTTATTTACAGAGTAAGGCCTACGATACATGTTAGTATTGTATATTCAGGGCTTTCTGGTTTGTATAATTACTTATTTCCTTAGTTTCTTTAAGGGATCTAGCAGTAGCTACAAATCAAGGGAGCTTCTGGCATATTCTTCTCTTTTGCAGTACGCGTTACTGGGCTTTGTGGGAGATCGAACTCAATAAGTATGTTTATTCCAGTAGTTAAAGCTTGTGTGGTAGAAAGAAAGATTAAACTAAACTGCTACCAAGGGTACTGAAGGGAATCCTTTGGTAAAATAAGTTAAGAAAATTAGAACCCTTTGTAAAAAATCAATAACCGCGGGTCAAATCTGGAAATAAGGAGCCTCTTATTTAAGAGTAAAGGATCAAGCGTATACTTTTTTTTGAATTATTCTTTGTCGTTTTTTATCCTTATAAGTCCCTTACATAACCCTAAATATAGCCAAGTAGGTTTTTGAAATCTAAGTCTATACAAGTAAAGTTATTGCGCTTTTATGTATATTCAATTCTAGTCAGGAGTGCCCGGTTTATGATCTTTGGAGTTGAATTCCCGAGGCTCTTGCTTAATATAATAGAGGATACTCCCTTATCTAGTATTTTGTAAGCAGTTTGTATCGATTTTTTCTTATCTCATTAAGAAGCTGTTAGTTTATAAGCCCTCCGCAGAATTTCTAACTATGGGTACGACTTTTCAAGTAAACAGGTATCCGGTATAAAGAGTCAAGGCGTACTTAAGTAAGAGGAATCCCATAGCGTTTTGTTTGTAACAACAGGGCTAGTTCGAGTAAGAAGAGGCGCACACAATTTTTGGTTTAACTACGTTACCTTTTCAATCATTTAGCTATTTTACTAAGAGAAGATTCCGTAAACTTTGAGACTAAAGGAAGTCACTTATAGTATAGGGCATTCTGGAATAGCTTTGGGGACTTCGGACGTTTATATATAAATAAGGATTTCTCTTTATTAAATAGCAACAAGATTTTTATACAAGCAGGTCGAGGTTAAACAAGGAAAGAGTTAGGTATAAGATCCTCTTAGGTGTCGGGCCTATAGCACTATAATATTAGGACATTCTCGTTTAGATAATTAAGTTCCTCGCACACTCATATGGTTAAGTTATTTCAGGTCCGACTAATAAGGGTTAAAATAAGTCCGCAAAAGCTGTATTACCCCACCCAGTTCTTTATTTGTTTATGTTTTTTTATAAAAAAAAGTTTATTCTATTAGTTAGGTTAGGGAGCCTTTGATAAGAGATGAGGTCCGGGGTATAACAGAGAATTAGGAGCCTTTAAAGATAAGTGGATTTAGATTTCGGATTCGAGGTTACTTACTAGGGGAATTTTCTGGTAGGATATCTTCTTTGTTTTGTCGAGAAGCCTCTTGTCTTCCATTGCTTGGTAGCAGGTGTATTAAAAGTAGATGCATCTACTTTTTTTAGTGTATTCACTTAGTTTACCTCTTAGTTTTATATCCAAGAAAATCCTCTTTCTTTCTCTAGATTTATAAGACTTGTGTCTTCGTAAAAGAAATGCCTATAATAACCTCTGAAATTATCAAGCCGAGACAAAAGCCTTATTTACAGGGGTTGTTCAATCGTAAAGTTAACAAGGAATAAAAGCATATGTTTGGAGCTCACATAGTTGTGTTTGTTGCATTTAGTAAACTATTCTCGATAATAGTAAAAAAAGGATGTCTTTATGGATATATTCCGCACTACAACCAACTTGTTGACTCCTAGTTATAAATTAGAAAATTTACTGGTACGAAATACCCATTACTTAGTCTCATTCCTATCTTTTTGCGGATTTTATGCCTTTATCAGACTTTTTATTTAGTCATTTTGATCTACTTCTTAAACTTTCGTTATTCAAATTCTAAAAAGTTTTAGTATGGTGCACACTACAACTAGACACTACTCCTAAATTCCTCCGAGGGCATCCTGCTTAGACTATTAACTTTATTTATTATAACCTTATTAGATTAGGATACTACCAAAGAAATTTCTGCAAAAAAATAGACTTAGCTTTCTAAGTAAGAGCCAACTACAAAACCACTTTTTTGAATGACTTAAAACATACTTGAATTGGTCAATTTTTGAAGAAGATTTAGCCACAGGCTTGACTGCTTTTATACTCAAAAAAGAAAATGAAGTCAGAAAGAATAAATATAACTAGTGGAAGGTATACACGTATATATCCTCAAGGCTGGTTAGAACAGCTGAGTTATTGGTATACAATAAAAATTTTATTATCCGACATTTAATCTTATAATTTAAGCACATAGTTAAAAGATAAAGGGGGGTATCTTGATAAATTGTTAACATTGTAGGGTATAGTAATAGATTGATTAGTAGGAGGTCTTAGCACTCTTTTGAGATCTGGAACTTTTATAGACTCCTAAACAAGGATGTACTTTTTTTACTATGAAATCCACCTACCTGGTAGGGTATAAATCCACTTTCTAGGTGTGATATGAGTTGAGGAGTTGGTACTGAATTATTTATATCGGGCAGTTCAAAAGTCTAACTAATAAGAACGATAACTCTACGAGATTTAGAGGAGCCCTCTAGCAAAGGCTGCTACAAGGAGATAAGGACCCTTCCGTAGGAATAGTTTTTTTTTGAATTAGGTACAATTAATTAGTAAGGGGACACACGAAATTGTGTATTTTTCTTAAAGAGTATACGTTGTCTTCTTATTTATCAGTCAATAATTCTAACTTTATTTGGATATTTGAAAAGGAGTCTTTTGCCTCAAAGATCTGAACAAGAAATTTATTCAGAAACAAGCTAATAAAAAGCTAGGGATTCCCTAATTAATAGATAGAACAAAGCGTACATCGGGGCCCTTCGACCCTTAATATATATTAAAAGGAATTTTCTGAGTAAAAAAAAGGAAGAATAGGGGATCCTGGCGAAAAACTTGAATTATAGGATAATTTTCAGTATTAACCCGACTTCTTCAGTAACAAGTTATTTTAGAATTTTGACGACCCAGATACTGAGAAAGGAAGGTTTAAAGTGTTGCTCATGAGTCTTTTAAGAACTCTTGCTTTTGCCATGAGGGGGACAAAATGGAAATAAGTAGTTAAAGAAACCCCTCAGTAATTCTAGCTTGGGTAAATCGAAAACGTATGCAAGCGCCCTGCTTTTTGCTACTAAGGATACCCTAAGCTTTCTATGCTCTCTGCGGGGTTTAACAAGGTGCTTTAGTACATTGTAACAAGAAGAAACATAGAATAGCAAAGGGCTCTTAAACAGGCTTTAGTAAGATATTGCTAACCTATTCTAAGGCCTTTATAACTGTATCGAGAGTATGCCCGGATGTATGATTTTTTTCTGTTAAGCGGGTTTTCCTGTATATAACTAGTTAAACAAGCATATTTTTTAACAAGTCTGACACTTTATTATTAAGGTTCGTCTAGAGTTATATAAGCTTTAACAAGAAGCGGACCTTGTTTCCTTAAGACTAACCAAAGGGATAAAGAGGGATAAAGTGCTTTTTTATTAGCGACATAGGTTCCAAAAATTTAGTAAATCCAAATTACCATAGTATCCTTTTATCCAATTAAGGTTACTTCAAGGGTTCGCTTTACTCCAAGAAACCCATTCCAATTTAAGCTTTTTTGTGAATACAGCAACATAAGTTCCTTCGTGCTCTTAAGTTAAAGCGCCCTTATATCTTTGAATCAGGGTTTTTGAAGCAGCAGTAAGACAAGTAAAATGCCAAATTAATCTCAAGAAACCCTTATTAACTACTGTATAAGTAGTCCTTAGCTAATTTACTAGTAGGATTCTTATTAAGCTCGATCACTGTCTTTGGAACTCAAATTTAAGGAACATGATTACGGGTTTATGATATAGTAGACTCATACTTCTTTTCTTTGGAATATCCGTTATGGGGAATCCTTTTTAGCCGACCTATTAGTCCAAAAAATCAAACTTCAAGGAATTCTTGCGACTTCGTTCTCATACAATACAAAAGCAAGTTATTACATCTTTATTTCTTCTGCTAAAAACGGTCTCGTCTTTGTCAGCTTATCAAAAGCTTGAAAGGGGCTCAGGTTAAACACCGGATTACAGGCAAAAACTCTGGTCAAAATTAACCTTGTCTTTTGTAGTATATCTAATGAAAAAATTTCTGTTAATTTTCAACTAATCAGAAAGATTTTACTTTTTTATTTATAGGATACCGGTATTATTGAAATCTAGTAGCTTGGCTTATTTGCTAAAGAACTTCACCTTTTAGAGTTAATCTTGCATTGAAAGTCGTGGGTAAACCAGAAACTGTAGAGTTTTCTATCATAGACTTACTGGGTACTCTTTTTAGAGAAAATGCTCTAAATAGATAGAATAATTAAAGATCAAATGGAAATGCCGGGTCTCCACACTAAATGAAATAAGTTTAGAAGAATTTCCAGGGGGCACCTACTCAATAAGGCTTATCCGCTAAAGAGGTCCCTCGCCTTATAACGAAAATAACAAAGTTTCTAGACCTCGAAGAGTTCGAAGGAGGGTATAACAATTTCTCCGTAATAAACCAAACGAATCCTCAATTTGTAACTAGCAAAATACGAAAAGGGGCAGCCCCCAAGAATTGTTTAATAATTCTAAAATGTAGGGGCATTCGTGTCTAATAGAGCGCCCTAAGAAAATAAGACCATTCCTGTCCTGATTACGAGGATTTTACTTTATTTAACAGTTTAGCGAATACTATCTAGTAGTCTCCCTCCTTGGCGTAGGTCTTGTAATTGGAAGTGGAACTTCATATCCTCATTCATATAGAGTAGGAAAATTTCCGCCTAGAGAAAAGTGTATGATAAAATACGTGCCTCCCTTTATACTATACTTGAAAAGCAAGTGAAGCTAATTCCTTAAAATTGTTTCCCGTCGAGTAATAAAGAAAAACCAGCCTTGTATTACCTAATATACCTAACTCGAGGGGCAGGAAAGCATCTCAAATTTGTAATAAAGGAGACCCATTTCTTGCTTGTAACTACTACTGAATAAGGAACTGCGGGATCCAGATCAAACTAGGATTAAGCTGTCTATTCTATATATTGGCACAAGAACTTGCTTATAGATAAATTAAAATATAACAAAGTCACAAGAGGCACGCACTCCTGACTTTTTTTAGTAAAACACAAGACCTAGAGGAGGCGAAAGCCCAGAATTACTATTATCCTTTTTCTTACTAGAATCCCAGAGTTAGTTTTATCTCTTCTTTCTTTTAAGAGTTTGATAGGAATTCCTTTAAAGGTTTTAGGTTACGGGGTCAGTTTCTTTAAAGGAAGTTTGTAGGTTTGCAATATGGACATAAAAATTGAGTTACTTCTCAGCCCCTTTGGTAACCTGAGTCCAATAGAATTTTGATTCTTTATATACATATGCAAGGGCCGCGGGGAATAACTTTTATTTAAAAGAATAAGACTTTCTACAATTAATGATATATCCTTTTACAAGAAAAAATTTTTATAATTTCTACTAGATTTAGCTACTCATAGATATTTTTATCTTCAGTTACCCTTCTTATGTCACGAGAATTTATTCAACAAGCAAAGGAATCCTCTAATTACTAAAATATAGAATGGACCTTGCCATAATACTGGAAATAACTCTGGAAAAGAGACACTTTACCCTTAGAATACTAAGAATTTCATTACACTTGTAAGATCAGAGACACTCAATAAAAAAACTCTTTTGGAGGGAAGCAGCCCTCTTTTGTATTCTAGAAGGCTGTCTTAAGTATTTCTAGATAGTTTTTTCTTAACTGGAAAGTACTAAAAGTTTTTGATTTATTTGCAGCATTTTTTTTTTGTTAATAAAGAACTCTTTCAGGGGTGTCCGTTAATGACAGGATTCCTTACTAGTTAAGCTTTGGGATTCTTAATCTTAAAAAGTCTTAGTATAATGTGAGATTTAAAAAAGAATGTAAATGAAAAGCCTAGGCAATCTAGATACTTTAAGAGGTCTTACGTCTAGTAGGCTTTTTCCCTTATTTGAGGGTCTCAGAAATAAATAAGGCAATAATTGTAGTATAGCTCTTACTGACTGAAAAAAGAAATTCCGCGATCTGCTCTGTCAAAAAGGGCGCTGGGTTCCTCCTGCTTAAGCTATGTGTAACAAGAATAAGTGTCATTTTCATATACATATATAAATATCTTTTTAATTTGTTTAGCTGAAGTTAAACAATTAAACAAAAGCCTTTTACTGAATTGAGGAAAGCTTCTCCTGTAAATTTACTATATTTAATCTTGTGTATTATCCTGACACGGAGCTTTTCTATCTTGATTTTCGATTATAAATTCGCGAAACCCCTTAATTTAAAAAGGAAGTACTATTTACCAAAGTTTAAAACTAGATTTTTTCAAGGAGCTACTTACTACCTGAGAAGAGGATCCTTGTTTTTTAATAGGCCCTAAAAAATCCGTTACAATCTTTTTTTATTTATTAACTTAATAGGGACTCAGACTCCTCTAATAATGTATTTGCAATTTCAAGGGGGCTCCCTGTAACTGAGCTAAAGAATTGCGTTTTAGGTAAACAAATTTCAGGATTTGACTCTGAGGACTCCTTAGTCTTAGTTGTTATTCCGAAGCGTAAGTATTAGATTCTAGATGCCTTTCCATAAAGTTCCTGCTAGTTTTGTCTCTCTAAGTTTTGCAAATAGAAGCCTCCTCCTAAAGAGCTCTTTCTTAACAAAATTTTTAGTTTATAAGTTCTCTTAATAAACTTTCCCGCATTTTGAGTTACATACGCGCTTAAATACAAATCTATCTAGAATTACTTCTTGCCGAGAGGGGAGTGCCAATGCGTTTTTAAACCTATAGCGTTGTATTAATGAATTCGAGAATTTTGACTAGATTAAAACCCTAAGTTGAATCTTAGATTTTTCGGGCATTCCTCTACAGGGGAATTCTTAGCGAACTTCCTTATACAACCTCTTTTTATAAAAGATACCTAAAAAGCCCGTCACATAAAAGGGGTGTCGTCTTAATACGCAAGCGATTCCTTTTATCCACTTTTTCTTTTTTAAATTTCTAAAGCGCGGGTCCCTCGCAGGAGAACTCACGCAGGGGCTGCCCTAATAAAAGAAGATGAAAAGCCTAGGGGTCGCGTTAAAGTTCCCATATTCATATGTAGCTGTAGCATGCTTTTAAAAGAACAGGGGTTGCAAGAACCTTTGGACCCCTACCCCACAAGACTCCTCTGACAAAAGGTACACCAAAAAGGATTTTTTAAAGGAAGCTTTAGGTTGTAAAATTTAAAAAGAACAGACTCGAATGGCAAAAGTATAGCTCAGTTTAGAATTAGAAACGGAAAAGGTAATGTAATTAAGGTAAATCCCTTAACCTTTCTTTCTTTAGCATGTTATAACGCAAAATAGAAAGAACCCCATATTATAAAAAAAGGAGAGGCCCCCATCGAAGGAAAAGCCTTTTAAATCATAATGACTTGGCGCCTTTATTTCATTAAGCAAGCTGTGGTCCAAAGAAATTCTCTAACTAAAGTGCAATTAGGTAGCCCCGGCAAAGCAAAGAATTCCCCTTAAATTCTAGTTCTATCCTATTGAAGTTTTTACATTGTATTTCCTAGTTTAGCTCCTTAGCAATACCCAGGACTGGAAACCCTTAGAGTAACAGAAGGTATATAGGTCTGCAACACTACACAGGAGTAAAGAGTTCCTTTGATATTTATACGGCGTGTAATTTCAGTTCTTATATAGACATATTGTCTTACTTGTACTTAGTAATTCTTTACGCAATAACGGATAGGTATAGTAAGTCCGGCGGGTCCCCCCATTAATTACTTTAATACCGATACAGAGCTTTAATAATAGGAGGCAGAAAGATTTAGAAAGATTTAGGATGATTTTTTATATGACATTTTTTGGAATTGTCCCTTTCCTATATTAAGTAATAGGGTATCCCTCGTCTAAAAATTTGTTGTGTAATTATTTCGTAACTAGGTTTTTATATTAGATTAGTAGAATTTGAAACTCAGTTGGCTATGTATTTCTTGCTTTTTGAGAATATATGAATTTTTATAAAGGTAGAGACTCAAGAGTGTCCTCCTATTTCTATAAAGTAATATTGTGTGTGTTCTCACAAAGAGGCTCCTTATAGAACCTTGTGTTTTAAAGTATTATATCCAGGAGCAAGCTTAGAGCTATAGCCGTAGTCAAGAAAAACAAAATTATATAATCTAGAAAGTAACGGCTTGTATAAGAAAAAGTAGGGACCTAGGAGTTTCGTATCCTTTTGTAGTATAACACCTTGGGTATTTACAATATTCAAAGAATTCCTAAAACTCTGTTTACTCGTATAAAAGTCCTTAAAAGTCTTGCTATCTGTATCAAGAATCCTTGTTTGTGTTTGTTAGTCTTGTAGCTAATTCCAATATAGAGTTATCCTTATTTCAAATCAAACTCTCTACTACTAATTTGTAGTTGGTTACATCCTTAGGTACACAAACCTAGTTAGCTTTTATTGAATAGTAAACACCTTTTGAACTTGTGAACTCTTTTGGCATTAATATTTACTATAATAATGCTTGAATTCGGTATAATAAGAAGGATTCTTTCATAAATTTTAATTGACAGCAGAAGGATTCCTTTTCCTTTTTTGCTAAGTTAGTTCTCAATTTCTATAGAAGTTGGCTATAAACTCGGATTTGTATAATAGTGCGAGACCTTTTATTCCCATAACAGATAGACTTCTAAATTCTATTCTTGAACATCTATACTACAAATATGCAGAACACTCAGGTTAATACACGAAAACTAGATGAATCCTGCTTGAATTTAATACTCCAAAATTTTTAGAATCAAAAACGCAGTACTCTTTGTTTGCCCTAAGATTCCCCCATTCGGGTACTTTTCAAAAGTAAAATACTAGTGAAAGGTTCCGTTTATTCTGAAAGCATACAAGCAAATGGTGGTGTTTTATAAACACTAGGTTACCAATTCAAGGTACGCTCTCGCACATGTATGGTGTATCCTATAAAATATTGTTTTCTTCCTCTTAAAATAATAGGTTACTGACAAAATTTTCAAACTAAGTAGCACTAAAAAAGTACTTGGGTAGTGAAGACTCGAAGTCTTTTAGGTTCCCGATAGTAGAGACATCTCTGAGTTATCTTGTTTTCCTGCAGTAAGGCATAAATTAAACACTTATCCTGAATATGGAATTTGTTTGAAAACATAAAGCCTGGCGTAAAATAAAAAGAGTTTACTTTATTTAGAATTACATAAAGTATACTACTCCAGCTTTTAGTAACTAAAGAGTTACCAAGCCCTAAAATAAAGCAAGTCTAAATTAAGAGATCCTTTTTCGTGAGCTTGAACTTACGCCGAGGTGCTTTCAGAGAGTCAGGTGTTCTAACGGGGTATAGTTTTTCTTCTTAGATTCGAAAGAGTTTAGGTGAACTAAGGCTTCCTTTTTTCGTAATGCACACAAGAAAGAACCTTTCCGTTTTGACTATGGCTTACCTAGCTAACTCTTCATTTTTCTTTTTATGGGTGAATCTACTATCTTGTATCTTGTTTACGCATGCAATTCTGGTCAAGATTAATTGCTAACTTCGTGTTATTATTTCCCTAAAGGTTTATACAGAAAGCTTTCCATTCTTACAACTAGCTCCTGTAGTTTTATAGTATATAAAAGCGTAAACTCAAAAATTGCTATACTAAACTTGGCGCACACAAAAGACCAAACTTGTTAGTGGGTTCATTTAGTGAAAACCCTCGTTGGGAATTACTTCGAACGAGATATAGCTTATAGCTGCTAAGGAAGAAATCCCTTCTAATTAAAACTAATCCATTTTAATGCGACTTTCCGTAATGAGTCATAATTGCAATTCCTTAATACCAAATAAAAAGTGTTAGCCAGGAAACTTCCGCCCAGGTTCACGTTTGGGTGAAGTTTGGGGTTTTTTGAAAATTGCATGCCTCGTTAAAGAGGGCATTTCTCGTTATAGGATGGATCACTTCCTTTAGTAGAATCTAGTAAAATTTCATTTATGTCTTGTTAACTTGTTAAAAAGTGGAAAGATTTTTCATTGGAAGGAAAGGAGCTTTCTTTAACATTTAACAGTACTCTTATTGTGGGTTATAGAATCCCTTTATTAAACAAATTAGAGTAAGGAGTCTCTTGTTAAGGTTAAGTTGTAATAGTAGAAGATAAATGGAGTGCTCTAAATTATATGAAGAGCTGGCGCTAAAAGGGCTCAATTTTATACAAATTAGGTTTTCTGAGATACTTTTAATTTAAGTTGAAATTCTTTTGCAAATACCATTTCAAAGGGGGGTGGGTCCTCCGGCAAGTTCAAGCAATGCCCGCACTTTTAAATCTAGTTTTCACTTTGGGCTTTTAGATTAAAGTAGTTAGCTTTTTACAAAGTTTGAGGTGCGATTTTATTCTGGAATTCCCTCGGCAGTTCAATAAAGGAAAGGAGGCCCTCCTAAGGGAGGGTTAATCTTGAAGCACAGTGGAAAGGTTTCAAGTCTTAAAAAAGTTTCTTAAGAGATTATTTAACAACAGAAAAACCAGACTCTCAATCTGACCCTACTATATTTTTAGAATTAGAGACTCCGGGGCCAGATTAGGCCTTTCCTACTTTATCCAGAAATTCTAGAGTTTCCTTGACCTTAAAAGGGAATTCAGTTAGGTACATATACACAAAACTTCTCTTTATGAGTAATTTGCTAAACGTTAAGATATAGCCCGAAAGAATATATTTCTTAATAGCCCACTCTACACTAGCTGCCTAAATGAAAGCCGAAACAGAAGTTCTTCTTTTCTATATTTCAGATTAGGATTACCAAAAACGGGTAAGCAATACAGAGACATCGCTCCTCAATATCTACTAGAAATTCAATTTATGGTATACATTTTAAGTCAATACTTTAAAAAAGGTTAAGGACAACAAAACCAGATTCAGTAGAACAACAAGGTTATACGGGCATTTCGCTGTAAGGTGCTTTTTTTAGCTTTTACAGTCAAATTTGACCTTAAACCTTAAATAAGTCTTGAGCAGAACCTTCTTTTGTTAAGCAACATTGTAGACTTGTAATTACAAAGAGCTCCGCGTGGGATCTAGTTCCATATAATGTACAGATGTACTAGTTAATGTCTTCTAAAAGCAGTGTATAAATTTTATAAATAATTAAGGACGATCTACGAGGGCCTTTTATAAAAAAACCCAAACCTTTTAAGTTTTTGCGAAACCGCCCCCATACAAAAGGAAACCTGAAAAAACGCTTAAGTGCCTTAGGACAGGTACAAACAAAAGAGAATCTCAACAATTCTTTTGTTCATATAACAAGCTTCTTTTCCTAAATATCTTGCTCTCAGCCAACCCATATAGACATTTTTGCTATATCATTATACAAAATTCGAATATAACATAATAGAATAGATACTCTATATTGGTTTAGTAGCTTTTATTGTAAAAAAAGCTATTTGCTTGAGAAACTAAGAACCTTTTTTCCAAAGTCAATTTAAGGTTAGGAGTACTAAAGGAGCGCTGACATTGCATAAGAAATCCTATACCTTTGAAAGAATACATAGGAAAATAGAAGATATCTGTTAAGTTTCATGCAATCAAGATATCCTTTAACCCTTAGTACATAACGGGGTTTCCTGTGGGGTTTTTTCTTAATTGTTCTTATCTCAAAAGCAAGGCCTTGGGATATCCTATAGTTAAAAAAGCAAATTCCTATATTAAATGTCAAACTTCTACGACTGTGTATCGATTGATATATAAGAGCCCTCTAAGGGAATCCTAACTATTTTCTAAATTCTTGCTAGGCTATGCCACTAAGCGGTTTTAAATCCCTTTTATTGACAGGCTAGTAAAAGTCCCACCTTGGGGAGATCCTGACACCCGGATACTTTCATATCGCTTATAATTAGAATTTCTAGCTAGCAGCTCCAGACATCCTGGGTAGATTTATACCTCATTCCTAAGGATTCTCTAACCAATTCAATTTGACTTTAACCACTTAAAAGTTGCTCTCATACAAAAGGCTTTCCGTGTATAAGTTTTTAGCCCGATTTGTACTTAACTTTCTTTTTTGTAGCTTATATTTTCTTGTATGTATTCCTCAATTAGGACTTTTTTTCCTAAGAACCCCCCTCTTGGTCGGGCAATCTTCTTTTCAGATTATAACTTTCTAGTTAACAACTCAATGCCCCGAGGAAGCGGGCTACCTAACGGCATCTCTTGCTATAATTCATTTTATCTAAAGGATATCCTGTATGTAATGCTCCTAATTTTTGTATACTCGAGTTAGTTAAGTAACTGGAAACCCTTATCGCTAATGTTATCCTTTTAAATCCCGGCACCGAAAAAGGAAGCAATTAAAGCTCTAAACTAAAATCTAAACTAAAAGAGTTACTTTGTTCTTAGTTCTTACGTCTCCCTTTGACCAAGGTTTACTTGGAGAAGTCTGAAAATAGGAATCCCTTGGGTTTTGATCATTTCAAATAGGAAACTCTATAGACCCATTACCTAATATTATATGACATTGCCCGCTTGTTAAGAAGAGTGAGTATTACGATTGGTTTCTTAAGTTTCTGGATTAAAAAAGGGAATAAGTCCTTTACGTAAAATTTCAGAGGATTCCGTCTTGTTAGGAGTTCTGAGCAGAAAAGTTCAAATCCTACAGTCACCTTAAGTTATGTCTATTTCTTGACGAATTACTCGGGATTCTTAAATAGGAAGCTCCTCTTTAGGATTTTATCGCTCGCTTCTTTACAAAGGGGGGCAGAGGGCTTGGTGGGTCTATATATAATTAAATTGCTTGAATCAAACCCATCCTAGAAATTTATTTGCACTTAGACTTATTAAAGTATAAATCCACTTAAACCAGGTTAATTTAAGAAAGTTACAGTTATTCTACTCTGAATTTAGCTAAGTAAGAAAAGATAAAAAAAGTGCAAGGTGAAGGGCGTTTGGATTTACAATTCAGTAAGGTTTAGCTTAGGAGCTGAGAAATGGGGAATCTTTATCCGGGATATATATAAACTCTTAATAAGTCTTCCAAGACTTCTTTAAAATCTTTCGAAAGCGCAATCCATATAGATCCGAAAGGGTCGTTGTACATACTTATGTACCTTGTCCTCTTATAAGTTTTCCTGTGAAAAATCTTTTTCCATTTATAAACTAAATGCAGGACTGAACCACGTTTATAAAAGGTTAACTAATTTTACGGAATTTACCAGAATCTGGGCTCCTTTCTTACGTTCCAAAATGCCGCCGCTATACTTTGAAAGGACTTTCTTCAACTATAACCTGAAAAATCTACTCTTTAAAAATAGGTACTAAAAACTTTGTATTATGTAGTTACTCTACAGGTAACCGGGGACAAACTTATTAAATCTGTACTCCTCGTAAACGTTCCCCCTACTTATCTGTGATAGCTTCTTTAGAGATTCTCCGAATTAAGATAAAGAAGTTGTCCCTTACCTTAAGTTTTTTGCTCTATAGCCTCCTCCAATCTCTCGTTTAAGTGACATATTAACACAGGGTTAAGTCTTCTTTTAATAACACACACTAAAAGCGATTCTGGAAGTACTAAAAAGATTTTTTCTTTCTATTCGGTTAAGTATCTGAATCGAAGCCCTTAACTTGTACTCTCTTCCTTCTCAGACTTTGTCCTAAAATGACTACGAGAGGAAACAGGATCTCTTGTAGGGTTTCCTACTTATTATATGCATGCATATGCACTTCAGGAAAAGGCGTTACCTGGAAAGCTTGCTTCTAATTTTAGACTCAATGCTTTAATATTTCAGCTTTAAGTTAGCCTCTTTTTTGATGGAGTAGTTTCATATAATGACAATCTGGCTGTTTAGTTACTACCTTAGAGCTCTCAAAATATTAAACTTATCTCAAACAATGCCAAAGTTATTCTATAAAAGAGCTTAAAATACTTGTTTAAATTGTAAGTTTTTATTATAGTGCGTTTTCCCGCCTTAATCCCTAGCTTTGAGTAATTAAGGAATTTCTGGGGCTCTCTTTATACAGAATACAGGGTCTGCAAGAGTTCTAATCCTATAACACCAATTCTTGACCTTCCTTTCTTTTCTAGACTTTTCAAAGCTATTCTTGGATTCTGTAACCTTTTTCTTTGTCTCGATAGTCACCTTGTTACCTAGAAAGACTCGACAACTTGCTTTTTCTTAATTACATTACCTCTTTTCTTTATTTTACACTTAGCTATTAGAAATGTTGTATTACCCTCTTCTCTCTTCTCCTCTATCTTCAGGATAGCTGCTATATTTATATTATAAATCTTAAATTTCCTCTTATTCCAGTCTGTACTATACTTATCCTATGGGTATTCCCTGCCTTAGCTCTACCTCCTTAGCTAGACTCTTCCTTACTTACACTTTCTGGAAAACTGAAACACTTAGCTTTAACTCCTTTTCTGGGACACCTGTAAATATAAGTCTAGAACTTAATTCCTTTCTTTGGAAACTAGATTCTCTAATTATTCATCATAGCTAGTAGACTCTGTACCAAAATATACTGTACTTACGCACTTTTCACTATATAATCTTAAAAAGCTCCACCTTCTACAGGGATATTTCCTTCTTTTGTGCCTCACTTAATACCTATAAACTATCCCCTAGAAAATCCTTTCACCTGTTATAATAAATCCCATAACACTTGGGTATTCCTATCTTAGATATTATACTTACCAAAAACCTTGTACGAATTTATTAACATAGCTACTAGAAAATACAGGAGTTCTAATCCCAAAACTCCCTTTAAGTAAGATAAACCAAACTAAGAAATAACAAGCGGAAGGGTTTCCAACGAGAATTTTTTTGCTAATACCAACCCCTAAGGAAGTCCTAAATTGAAAAAGGGGTCCCCGCCCTCTCAAAACCTTATAGCTTTACAGGAAAGAGCTCCTTAATTATAGTATTTAACTTTTCTTAGATTCTCCATCCTATTTTTCTTAGACTACAAGAAAGAATACCCCTGTATTGGATTGACTCTCCTTTTCACTATTAAAATAGGATCGGGGATTGCTTTTGTACTTTTTCTATTTCTTTCTGGCGAAGCTCTTTTTTAGCTGCACTTATATAAGAAAAGAACCCATACTTCCTGTAAATACCTCTATTGTAAAAGCAACTTTAGTTAGGAATTAGAACACTTTCATGAGTATTACCGATCCAGAACTGAAGAAAGCCTTTACACTTTATACATTTCCCTATGACTTCCTAACTTTAAGAGGAGCCCCTTTAGGCAGAACACATTAGCTTCGGAATACATAAGCCGGGTTACATGGGTTCAACTCGTATCATATATAAGAAAGCCTTCCCTAGACCACCTTCCGGAGAATCTTAGGGCTACAATGCAAGAAGACATAGGTTCTAATCACGCAGCATTTTTAAGTAAGACTAATAAATCAAACTAGGAAAGCTCTATCTCCACACTCTTTCTCTTTTTTTTAATACCCTAAACAGCATAAAATAAATAGAGCTCTTCCTAACTCTTGCGCAGAAAATTTCACTTCATACTATAAGACTTGAAAACCTTCCTTCGACTAATTAGTATTCTTACTCGTGAGGAGCTTTTGATTCCTTAGGTTTTATTAGTAAAAACCGCGACTCCTTTAGCTTGCCCAGTTTGTTTCTAAATTGTTTCGGCAGCTATATATTAAATTAAGGGTAAAAAAAGAAGAGTCCAGAACTAAGGGCATATTCCTCCCTTAAAACCCTTAAAAGATTTTCAAATTTAAGACTCTTATGAAACCCAAAACCGGGAATATCTGGGAATTTGTACTAGACTTAGGCCTATTCTTTTTCTTAACATTAATAATATAGTATACTTTACTTTTTATATTAGAGTTTTTAGTAAAAGGGAAGAGAAGAGTCTTATGGAGCTAGGGTGGAGCTAGTAGGTTATTGGTAAGAAGCTCCTCTTATAAGGTAAGGAAATCCAGTAGAATTATATAGATTATAGAATATTAAGAATAGATATATTATTATTGTATTCTATAGTTATGTAAGTTTTTTTGTATTAGTCTTATTATCTATTAAGTTATTTGTTACACTTATGTATATAGTTTAATAGATTAAAAAGAGAGACTTTATATTTATAAGGTTCCCTTTTGTTCTTTGTGTTTATCGTTAGGGAGGATTCATCCTTAAATGAGTACGTACGTCTATGCTCCCGACTGACACGCTAGTAAAGGAGGGTTTATGTATAGAGTCAAATTATAGAGATACTGACACTTACACTATAAGACCCATCTACTGAATCCACTGACTTCTTTGACTTACTTGTTTTATCTTTCCTATTAGACCTAGACTGGGATTCCCTTGTTGACTTAGCGGGCTTCTTTGACCTACCTGACTTGTCTGGCTTTGCAGAAACAGGAACAGAAGCTATAGGAACAGCAAGAGCAGGAACTTGAGCAGTAGAAGAAGTTGTAGCCGGACTAGGAACAACCTATAGAGATACCGGGCTTCCCTGTGGGGGATACATATGCCCTTTTTGTTCTATTGTAGCTACAGTCATTATAGTTATTTTATAGTAGTAGTTTTAGATTAGTATTGTACTATAGTCTTTATTGCACTAGATCGTTTAAGATAGCATTGCTTTAAGGTATACTACCCCTGTTCTATGAGGTTAAATATTAGTCCGGTTATAGAGAGGGTTTTAAGTAAGGTACCAAATGTTTAAGCCAAGCTACCTCATTTCTTTTTATATTCTAAAGTTCTTATAGATGCGGGAATTTAAAAACGATTCTACGGCCATTCTCGTTACTTATATCGACAGTTAGTTTTTCTACACTTTTAGTAATTTAGTATTTTACTTTCGTCAGTTTACTCTTAATGTTTATTTGATTCTTAATTTGGATTAGACTGGAAGGGACGTCCGAACTAAAGAATTGCTTCTTTTTCTTTTTATTTACTTAGAGATAATTCTTGATATTGCATTTTAAGTATCGGTTTCTACTTTTTAAAGTGAGTGTAAAAGCGGATCTGCTGATTGTATATCCCGCACTTTAAGTAAAAGTGTTTAGCTTATATATTAAATATCAGGAGATTTTATCTTTCTATTTGGAGGTGGTGAAGAAGACATAGGGTCACAAGAAAACTCTGGGATAAGCTTACAAGTCATCCAGGGGCAGTTTCATCACGAAAAAGTGCTACCTTTTTTATTAACCAGGTCCCTTGTAGAAGCATGCATTTGAACTTTTTATTAGTATTAATTTTAGTTGTTTTTCAAGGGGCTGTCCGGAAGAGAGAGACTCCTATCTATACCAAAGGAAAAAGCCAAAACCCTGGGAGGAATTTCTTTTTTAAGATGCCCTATTTAGATTTTTATATAGCTATTATATTACCGGCTATAAATCCCTAGAAAGCACTATATCTAAATGCAATAAAAATTTAAGGTACTCTTTATTTATATAGAGTTGGTTGTGAAAAGCGCGCCTAATACCAAGCTAGTGGACTCGCTATGAAGGTTAACCTTGTTAGTTTAAAGTCTTTTTAAAGGTTCCTATATACTAATATAAGTGTGTTATCCAAATATTCTTTACTTGTCGATTTATTATTTAGAAGAGAAGTCTATAATAACTGCAAAAAAATCTTCCTTAAGGTACCTTGAATTTTAAAAACTTTGGCCGAAGCCATATCTCTAGGGCTCAACAATCAGTAAGCAACAGCTTAATGCACAAACTTGATAAACAAGGGGATTCCATGAGGAGAGTACTTCTAAATTTCTAAGTCTTTTCGGTAGATCTTTTTCTAATTAGTATTAATAGAATTCTCTTGCGTTTAGAGTAGTGAGCCATCATCCAAAAGGAAGTGTGGTAGTTTCAAGTATTGCGTGCTAGCTTCGAGTTGCTTAAATAGAGTGCTTGATATATGATCAAACTCGTGCTTAATGCCGGAGCGCTGCTAATAAGTTATGAATAGGAACTTTTCTGTTAGATTTACCTTCTGAGAGTAAAGTAAATAGAGTAGAAGACAAAAAGCCAAGGATATAAGGTTTTTGGAACTACTGACATCCTAATTTCTATGCTTTTTGAGGAGTTTGAGGAAAGCTGCTCTATAAAAAATCTAAAAAACTCTATTCAGAATAAAGGAAACCCCTAGACATTAGCAGACAAGTCAATTTCAAGTCATTTAAATTTTTAAATAGTATATTCATGTAATAAGGAATTCTAAATACAAATATTAAGCTCCGCTTTTATAACAAAAAAGCTATATCTGAACCTTAAATTAACGACACGGGCTCCCAACCTCTCCTCTATTTTCAAGGGAACCTGCCCCTAAAGCGGGGTACTACAAGCTAATCCATGCTACAGTATCCCACAACTTTTGAGTACTGAGCTAACAGGAGTTTTAGTAAAACCGATATAAAGCACACACACTATAAAACTACAAGTTTTCTTATAAGTATTTTAACCTCTCTTTCTTGTTTACGGATCTGCTGCGATGTTTTGTAAAAGAGTATAAATCGAAATTGGACTTATTATCTTTTTGATTAAGAAGAAGAATTAAAGTTCTGCTTTATATGGCACTGGACTTCTGAATTATTATACAAAGTAACAGAACAAAATCCATTAACAAAAACCTTAGCAAATCCTGAAAATGTAGAATAATAAATAATATGACCTAATATTTCTATAAAGTAAAGAATACACCTGAAGGTGTATACCTTATTGACAAAAGCAACTAGTAGCGCAAATTCAGGTTGCTGAATACCTGGAGTCCCCTACAAAGGGTCCGGATTAATAAAGCATCCCTTGAAAGGTTAATTTACAACCCGGCGTTTTATGAGATGGGTTACTTTGCTAGTATAACTTTAATATTCTTTCTTTCGAATATCCGGGACACTCTTTCTAGGGATAAGGCTATAGAATTTCTCCTACAAGGTGTCCGCCTCTATTTAAATTAAAAGATCTTGATTTCGCTATCTATAAAAAGTCCCCTCTCTGAAAGCGGTATGTACAGTATACTATTACATGACTTAAGCGTTACTCTATATTGAATTGGAATAAGAATTTCTTTAATCTACGGAAGCTTTGCGGTTTGGGCAATGGGGGTACTATAATGCGTTCTTTTAAGAGTAATAATTCATGATTATTGCATCAAAACAGAGAGACTCTACCTCGTTTTGTAGGATTTCCGGTTTACTAATTCTTCTGTAGCTGTCGGAATTCCAGTTCATAAAAGGAAGGACCCACAAGTACTCGAATATCTTTTTACATCCCCTTATTCTCTTATTTACCTATGTACTTTATGCCTCGCTCAAAGTCATTTATTAACTCAAAACTAGTTTTGGAATCCTATATTTCATTAAAAAAGAAAAAGTCTTAGTCTCTCTAATCTAGTTAATCCTAAAGGGGTTTAAATCCTATTTCACAAGGACGCAAGCAAGTTTACTCTTTTATATAAGCCCCTTTTCTAATACTAAAGTACTAAAGTTAGGACTAGCAACGCACCTTATTCATAATTCAAAATACAAAACAGCTTGGCGGGGCTAAGCATACGCTCTATAATAAATTAGTTTCTTTGGTAGGCTTTTCTTAAGTCTTATAATTAAGGGAATAGTCTTCTTACTCTTACTGAGGTTGCTAGGGGCCTCTTCTATCCGATACTACCTATTACTCTAGCTAACGTGTTTCTTTTATGAGCTTATATTTAAAGTCTTTAAGGTAAGTAGATATATTCAAAATACTATAAATAAGGATTCCTTGTGTTCCAAACGATAATCAATTAAGACAAGATAAAAATTACTCTACCTGTGTTTTAGCGTACACCCCTCGGATAAGAAATTTTCTACCCGTATTTAGTTTAGTAAAGGGGTGCCCGGCAGTTCCTAGCCATGTAGTAAGGTTTACCCTATTACAAGAGCTCTTCTCCACGACCCCGAATATGAAAAGTCTCACAAAAATTTCTTAATAGCCTGGGGTTTCTATTTGATTGAGTAACTTTTGGGTTATATAGTTAGTTAGCAACACAACAGAATGTTAACCTTTGCCTCTTAATTCTAAGTAATTCCTTATATTTAGATTCGCTAACTCTGACTCTGAGTCCTTCACAAGCCCAGGGCCCCCATTTTTTGAGGCAAAGCAACTCTGTTTACAAAGTTATTTTTAAAGTCTAACTTCCCTATTTTTGGCACGAAACCTGTTATATCTGGATTTGTCTCTTGTGTTGAAAGGCTTTGAAAAAGGGAATACCTCCCCTGATACAGGCATACTGCAGCTCGAACATTATAAAAAAGTAGCTCTCAATAATTTAAGAAAGTTTTATCTCTATTCATTTACAAGAATATATAAAAATGAGAACTAAACGCCTATTTAATATCTCGGACAAGGCTCCTGTATTAAGGTTCCTCATTTATTACTGAACGCAGACTTTTTGGAATACCCTAAAAAGCTTATCTGTATCACAAGACTCTCTTAGCGCTTTTCTAATGTAGTATTGACTAGATCTAACTATTCAGTTTTTGGAACTCTTGCTAAACTACTTTCCAACCTTGAACTAATATCTTTTAAAATTCCTGTGATAAGTAAGGAAAACTTCTCCCCTTTTTTTTTTATATAGGTACTCTTATTGTATTGAAATATAGCTTTTATCTAATTTTCGACAGAATTTTACTTAAGATCAACCGAAGTATAAAAGACTAAGATTCTTCCTTTGTCTAAGGGTTAAGACTTTACTGTTATATATACATTTCAACAGTTACTTTAATAAGTTTCTTATCTTTCCCTAAAGATATACAGGATTAGTTTTGCAGCGGCTAATATGAATTAAATTCTCAGAAAACTTGTATAGGTATATTTTTTTTTTACAAAGAATAACATTTTACTAAGTCCGGATATCCCACCCAAGGAGGCGGTCTCCAAGAAAAGTAATCTCTTAAGGAGCAACGTCTTGTTTACTAGTCAAATTTTAAGAAATGATTTTTTTATTTAGTTGTGGTTACTACTTTTTTATAAAAATTCCTGGGTTTGGATTGACCTAGGCATTTTGCTAAAAAGCTTTTGCTTAAGAACAGGTCTTTAGGTCCGGGATTAATACCTTTTCTAACACGGGCTTCCCTTTAGACTTTGCTTTAGTAGAGGAATCCCCTCTACTCGAATAGAGTCCAAGGGTGTGTAATTTGTAAAAGAAATTTTGCGGGAATAGCGGGTACCCTAAATAAGGAAACCTAGGATCCGTATATACAAAATGAAAAGGTTACTTACCCTGCCTGGGAAAAAGATCCTAACAATAAAACCAATTAAGAAAAGCGCTAGTCAACAAACTCTAGTTAATTTCTGCCTTTATCGAGTTGAGACAAATTTGAATTATTACTCACTCTTTTTTGAGAGCATGTTTCTCTTTATAAGAGTTATGAGTTCCTATAGAAGAAATTATCTAATTCTGTAGTGAATTTTTAGTTGTCAAAAATTTCATGTTATTACAGTGTAAGTAAAGGACGTCAATAGGTTGGAATCGTGTTCGAGTTGTTTATAATTTTCATGTTACAAATACCACTAAAGTAAAGTGGGGTAGCCAGCATTTCTCGGTAATATGCAAGGCCCTTTTATCTAAATCTAACTCTTTAAGAATTTAGACATTCTTTAATATGAGATGGCTACATATTATAACCCTTTTTTAAGAAGATCCCCTATTAGTATTAGAACTCATAGTGTTCAACTAAGTCCATTCTATATTAATAAAAACCGGGCACCTGTTTTCTCAGTCATTATAGGAAACTTCTACTTTCTCTAAACTAAAGGATGACCTAACCAAAGCGCACATCTTATACAAAGGACTGCCCGTGTGATTTAAATTAAGGGGGTTCCCTTCTTTGGAAGGACTCTTAAGCATTAAAAAGTACTCCACACTAGATGCCCCGTTAACCCAGAACTTGTAGCCAGATTATTAAAAAATGTAACTTATTGTCCCAATAAAGATTAAGTGGGATCTACACGTATAGGAAAACCTCCTGACAGTGCGAAGTAAAAAACTTTTTAGGGGGGGTTAAGCTAAACTTAGAGAACCTCGAAGAAACTTTTCCTAGGCAAAAAGCTATTATAAGATTTATACTAAAGAGGGGTTGAGCACTATTTAGTTAGAACGTAATTAGGAGATGCAGTCCTTTTATAATAAAATAAAAAGATGATGCCAGTTAGATGTTACTCTCTAAGGGGGGACCCCGAGGGATACTTAATTATATCAAGAACTCTTTAGGTCTTTTCTTTGTATAGGTAAAATTCTATAGCAAAGGTAAACTAGGTTTCTTAAGGGTCTCTCCTTACAAGCGGTGCCAATTAGTATTCGATTGTAAATTTAGAGTTTTTCACTCCCGAGAGATCTATACCTAATATGTGTAAAAAAGGGGCCTAACTTTATGTCTTATTTGATAAAAGCTTTTATTATTTACCGGCGCCCTCAATAGCAAAAGGCACTACAGGAACGTTCTATGCATAAAGCATCGGGTTATAAGAATCTGTATACACAGCGCGTTTAGAGTTTCTATTTTAAAAACTAACGTGCCTTATCATGAATCATGAAATTCCGCTGAACTATGGGGTTCCCGGTATCCAAATTCTCAAAGTTACTTATATTATACACTTAAGATTCTCCTAGCAAAACTTTTTTCTATGTTACCGCTTAGCTTGTAGAGTGAAATTCTTCCTTATATACTAATACATGTCTTAGATTCCCTAAAAATTTTTGTGCAACCTTAATTTCGTACGTATATGTAAGTGAAAGTTCTTAATTTTATATCACCCGAGTCTGCTATATGAGATATTAACTCTTTACTTTATTGGTTAGGGTAATTCTCTTTTAAGGATTTTGAATTTCATTTTGGACTAGACTCAGTAGTACAAGCAAAGAGGGAGAACTCTGCCTTTTATTACTTTTAAGGATGTAACCAAGTTCCAACTAGTACAAGACATAGGTTATTCCTTTGCCGAGATAATTACCTGTTCGTACAAGCTTTTTGAGCAAAACTCTTTGGAATAGACCTGTTTATAACCTGTCCTAGGAGTCCTTGTCTTATGTGCTTTACCTTTCAGAACTAGGCCCGAACTCTGCATCTTGGTAGCTTTCTTATGGCTTCCCGCCGGCTTCCTCCTATAATTTTAAGCTGGCTCTGTATCTCATGGGCTATACCCGTACTCTTAGAACTATATAACTAACCCGTAAACTTTCTAGTAGAAATTCTTTTTAATGTTAACTCTTACAAAAAAACTAGAGTTTCACAAGTACAGGATTTCTCATTCTCATATTACTTGAAAACCATTCCTTTAGACATAAGAAATTTCTAATTATATATTGTAATATATTGTATTGTAGAACAGAACTTCTCACCCCCCTTGCCAAATTTTAAAAAGAAGCTTTTAAACCACAACCCCAGTTTAGCGCAATATATCACTAGATTTTCTATCTTGACAAACATTTTAGAGTATACAGGGCTTTGCTCCAAGATTAGAAACTCCTGCGTAGGGCGTAGGGTTTACTTCTTTTACCGAAAATTCCTTTTAAAACTTAGAAATATAGACTAGGATCTTTCCGGCTTTGGCCTTTCTAGTCTTACTGTTTCCATTATGGATTAGAGGCTGGTAAGTAAGAACCCGGGCCTAACCCTTTTAGTTAGATCTAGATTAGAGACTCCCTCTTTTACTAGAATTTCATTCCTCTTATTTTATTAGTTAGCGTAATAGATAGTAATTAAGCTTCGCGGTTAAGGACAACACCTCTCTTAGTAGTTTCTCTTTTTTTAGAGGAGGGGCCTTAGAGATCCTTGGAAAGAGTTCTTGTTACCGACCTCAAGGTACCGAAGGTAGGTTAGTGTAGGAAGTCTTACGAAAATATCTACATACCCTATGATAGCATATTCTTCAGAGCTCTCCGCTTTTTGTAGCTTTGGTTTTTGCAGCCTTACTATCTTATTCGTCTTAGCTACTAGCGGTATTCCCTTGCAGCCTTGTCTTAGTGTCCTCCCAGCCCCAGGCTCTTCTCGCTTTCCGTGTAGCCCCTAGCTATCTTATCTTATAGATACAACCCCTCAGTCTCTAGTTAACGAATTAACGAGGAGCAAGTCTAGGAAATTTGTTAGGAATTGTAAGATGGGGTCAGAGCTGGGTCATTAATAGTTTTTTTAATTGTACCAATCCTAAGGAAAGTAGATATGATAGGGGTTCCTTATCTTTATGAGTTTGGGTAAACCAGGGTATTACAACGGAAATCTAAAGTCTATTAGTAGCTTACAGGATTAAGGGCAGGTAAGTAAAAAAGGGTCTAGAATCTAGGGGAAGTCTTTCTAAAAGAGGCACCCATTCATAAGTAAGAGATAGAGATTTAGTCTTTTATTCCGGATTCTGTCCTACTAAAGTTTTTTGTAAAAGTTATCTAGCAGAGTTCCGCTTTTTAAAGTAAAAAAAGAAACTCGTATTAGATAAGAGAATAAAAATCATTCTTTCATTTATATCTAAGAAAAGCTTTGCCTAATTTTATCCAGAAATAAAGTCTAATTAAGTGTCTTGACAAAGAAATTAGGGTTTCCCTCTCCTTATAAAGTAAATACCATCTGTTAGTTTTTCTTCCTATCCGTTTTCCCAAAAGTAAAGGAAACCTTTAGGTTTTGCAAGACAACCCCTTCTATAACAATTTCGATTGGAATACAAGGGGATTTGCGGCCCTTTACCTTAGCGGTAGAGTACGCCTTTACAAAGTATTATGCCTTAGTTTCAAGTCCCACCTTTTTTATAATATTAGCTACATAATATTTCTAATCTATAAATTATAAATATAGATAAAAGGTAGCAAAAAAGAGACAGAAAAGGGTACTTCAATAGCGTTGCGAAAAGCTCTCAAATTTCCTAGGTGTTTCTTATACTTTTTAGTTAGAAATTCTTGTTCCGGGTTTCCTATTACTGATAATAAAGACGCTAAGGAAGGGAGCCAAGAGAACTAAATCTTAAGGTATAGGGCATTAAAAAACTAAGCGGAGTCCCTTTTTACCTCAATGCCTCTGAAAAATATTGCACATAAAACTAAGAGGTAAGGTCTTCTTTCTTCGGGCACCCACTTTTTAAACTAGTTAATGAAAAAAAATATATAAGAAAATAGGTATAAGCACGAGTACTCGTAAGCCCAAAAGCGCCTTAATTCTTAATTTCGGAATAAGGAGTAGAAAAGGGGAGTTTCTTCATCTTCTTGAATTCTGGGAAATTCAATAGCTAGGGCAGTTCCTCCACTTATGTTTTTATTTTAAAGTCTTTATAAAATCAATGCTATAGGAAACGAAGCCAAAAGAAAGGGGGATTTTTAGAGAAGAAAATTACACAATAAATATTACTAGAATTCCATTATATTACTAATGGCAAGGGTTGGTTTCCAACCCAATATCGGGGCAGTTAAAAATGCTTAAATAAATACCGAAGTGAACAAGAGTTTATCTATTTACTATCTTCCTGGGCTAGGTAGCGAACTTCATCAGAGTCAAATCTAGTCAAAAAATTCCTTTAGATTAGTTCACGTTTTTTAAACCGAGAGTCATTTTAGCACAGTAATTTAGACTTATTTAAAGGGAACTCTAAATTTCATAATGTCTTTACATACGAAAGCTTAGGGGTTTTTCTTTTATTCAATTCTGTTAATTCCTATGTTTCAACCCAACTTCCTCGTAAAAAAACCATGATCTTAAATTAGGTTTGGGTAATCCACAAACAAATAGTAAAAACTGCATAAATTGGGTAGCATCCCATTTTTGAATAGAAAGCTCGGGTTTTATCCGAGTCCTTAATGACAGTATACCAAAATTTGTATGCTGCTTTGACACTTTATTTGTTTTCTTATCCCTCTTACTTAAAGTCCAAGCTGTTGCTCATAAAAAGAAGAAAAATTGTTGATCGATCTCCAATTCAAATTCACTTAGTTATATGGTTATATGATTCAACTTAATGCTCTGTAATCTGGTCTCTCCAGCACTGTATTGAGTAGTATCTCAGCCTGCTAAGTAATTGAGATTACAACTAATTCACAACATAGAACATACTTAAGTAACGTTGTGCTAGATAACAAGGTATATAATTGTGCAATATGAATACGGATACTTTCATAATAAAAAATTTTTCTTATTTATTAAGAATGCTCTTAAGTTAAACGAAACTCACTTAGTTAGTACAAAAGTTTTATAAGAACTAGAAGAAGTCTTTCCGAACCCGTATAAAGTCTCATTGACCGGCGAAAGCCCCCGGAGATAGCTCTTGTTAACAGTTTATTCTTTCCTATTGGGCACACTTTTGAGCTATTATTAATTGCCAACTAGACTATAAGCTTTGACCAAAGGGGAATTAGGAACCCGTACTATGAGGGAGCCCTCCTCAAAGTAAAAAGGCAAATACATACCAAGCTTTTACCTAGGTTTTATTAAGTTCTAGTTTAATAAAGGGAGCCGCGTCTTGTAAGCATAAGTAATTTATAATAGTTAAGTCGGTTCATTAAGTCTTTTATGTAAAATAAAGATATATGCCGCTGTCTCTAAGAGGTGTGCTCTACACTAGAAAACTTCTGCCCTGTCGTCTAACCTAGTGCTACCAAAATGAGAATCTGGTTAAATCTTTCTTTATTACTGGAGACAGGCTTTTAGATCTAATACAATTAATAAAGCACAAGCTTCCTCTAATATTAATTCTAAGAAAAGGGCCTAGTTCTAAGATAAATAGGTAGACACTTTTGCTCCTTATTTTATGGAAAATTTTTATCCGGCGTATAGACTTGTTAGAAAATTCTACAAAACTTTACTTTAAGCTCTACTCTATACTCCTAAGAATCTTTTTTTATCTAGTAAGCAAATCCAAACGAAAATCGAGCAGCTACCGACTTCCGATAAAGTACTGTGCGTATTAGTAACTCAATTTTAAAAGGGGATCCCTATTTCTCTAAGTATTACCAATCCTGGTTTTGCTACTTGTCAATATAAAAGCTAGCTAGAGTTTCTCGTCTCAATCGGTAAATAGCCCGTTGTTTTTAACTTATATCACACCTTTCTTAAAATCAATCTATATATGTGTCCTTTTGGTATATTATAATTAGATTTTCCGAATCCTTATAGCTTATAGGTTCCTCTTAATTAAAAGAGTCCTTCTCAATCCTAATAAGATTCTTGCTGGCCCAGAGCCCGGGATAAACAAGACTCGTTGTGATAGGTTGTGCCCTTACCCTTAATTATATAAAGCAGAATATTCAAGAAATAAAGGAAGATTTAGGTCTTTTTTAAGTATTATACTTCTGGTTCTACTCAGCATAAGTGTTTCCCGTTGTAAATTTATGCTTCGTAAGGGTACTATTGCTACAAAGCTCTTTGGATAAAAAAGGGGGCTCTCCAATTTACAAAATACCGAGGGTCCTTTATAACAGGAGTCAGAACCCAGTATCTGGTCCGCGGAAAAGCGCTAAATCTACTACTATAAAAATTTTTTGGTATCACAGAGCTATAAAAGTAAGGGGTAGTTTTGAACTACAAAAAAAGAACTCGTAATATATAAAGGAAAGCTCTGTTACCCTCGGATTGAATAAAGCTCTCTAACTAAACTGATGGCAATTTTAATTCATAAAGTAATTCTTCTTCTACTTAGGTTTTCGTAATTAAGAACTTTCTGGATCTCGTGGTAACATTAACTAGAAAGATTTTTACCGGCTTGTTATAATTGTCTGAACTAGGCGACGAAAAAATCCTGTTCTAAACTCTTATAACTACTAAATTTTTGGAATACTACGATTATAGCACTCTTTCTTTAAAACTAGTCTATACAGACAGAAAGGGGGTCTACTTAATATAATATAGATCAAAATTGAAAAACCTAAGTCAAAGACATCTCGTAAATTATATTTACACCAGCCGATACATAACTTCCAACCCTTTTCCATACCCAATTTTATAGAAATCCCCCTTAAAAGAGTTGGCCAATAAATATAGTATAGGCCCTTCCCTATATGAAAGGTAACAAGAATCTCTCTTTGATGGGCAAGTAGAGCGGATGAAAAGTACATGTATTACCGTAGGTTCAAGTCCTGTTTTTGGATCTTCTTTCTTGTCATTCTCTTTTGCTAACCTGAGTTATTGGATATTCATTGCATGGGATTCCCCCTTATCCTTAGTCTGTACGAAACAGGGATAGGTTTTAGATATATAGTTATCCTTTTTTATTTTTATAGGTTTCGAGGAAACTGAGAGGGGTTAATTAACGGGTACTTGTAGAAAAACCTGGCCGAGCACTTAGAGCAATCTAAATAGAAGCTCTTATAAAGGTGGATTCTCGGTGTGTACTAAATTCTACGAAACAAGTTTTTTATATTATATAAAATTCTAAATATAAATAGTATACCCCCGGAAGCTCCAATATTTGCAGAAATTCACTTAACTAGAGCTGCGGAAAGTCAATACACTTCCGTATTTTATCTAATCTTAAATAACCTGGCTGAATATTAGGTGATCCCGTACAGTAAAAAATACCTGTGGAAAGCTTTTACCCGCTTTACTTTATATATACTTGGATCTCTTGAGTCTACATCTTTCTTTCATAACTCTATAACCAAGATGCTTGTAGGATAATAAAAATATAGAAAAAGGGCTTTGACATATATATTGCATAGTTGGACAAGATTCCTTTTACAAGTGAAGAAAAATTGAAATTATAGGTTTAGGTCTCTAGGATTCCTCTGCAATTCTCATAAAGAAATATTAACGCCGTCAAAATTGGGATACCTTGCCTTACTTTTTGTTTTATCTTCTTTATCCGGATTCTAAAAACTTGTATTACTACATGTTATTTATTGTAAGAGCTCGAAACTTTTAGGTTAAAACTAGCTGGATCAGGCAATAAGTAAGTGTATTCCCTTTTCAAAAGGTATTTGTTTGAGAACCCCATCGTGCTTTATAGAGTCCCCTGTAAAGTTAGTTTCTATACCCTAGTTATACATATAAAGCTTAAAAAGACGGTGGAGTTGATTATAGAGGAAAAGAATAAACCCGCGAATTTCTTTAAAGTTTGATTTTGGGAATACTGCTTATAGTTTACAAAAGCCCGCCAAGAATAGTTTTTGACTCAGTTTACATATTTTTGAATTCCTTAGCGACTTATTAACTTGGATCCGGAAGAAAAGAACCCCAATTAATATTATTACCGGGAACTCTTTATCTTAAACTTAAATCTACCTACATACTATGCTTAATAATACAAACCTCAAAAAAGGGCACCTGGATGCCTACATTATATAGATATAGTAGTCTTTGTTAAGAAACTCTTCTTATTTTCATTTCTAGATTCGGAACTAAAAAGGAATTACTTTAAACTTTAGCTGGGGGCTTTTTGCACTTAAACTGGATTTGGGAAAAATAAGGAAAACAAGCTTCGTTCTATTGTAAATGTGCTTGCCGTAAAAAGCTCTCTTTTAGCGCTACATCCCTATACTCTAAATTGTCTTTGTCGGAAACTCATTACCCTTGATTTATCCTGCAAAACACAACACCTATTATACCCAGTTGAATGCAGGAAAACCCCCAAAAGCCATGTAACCTTATCCCCTGTATTACTAGTTTAGTAGCCCTATCCGGAGAAACTTATTTGTAAAAGAGCCCGCGCTATACTAAGACAAAGGTTCAAATATAATACCTTGTACTTGGAATCCTTAAAAGCAAAAACCCTTTTTATATAACTCACTTATTGTAAAAACAGAAGAAATAGGAACTCTTGTGACCCGAAAACTTCCCCTTTCTTTTTTAGAGCTCTTAATATTGTATACTTAATTCGGGGCTTTCTTACTATGTTTGTTAACTCCAGTAATTTGACGGGCAAACTTGAGTGCAGTAGGTATGCTATAAGGGTCCCTCTCTCATAGAACTACTCAGATCTAGCTCAACTAAACAAAGTACTCTAAATTCCGGGAACCGGAGCTAATCAACACATGTATAAGTAAGAAGTAAGTGTAGAAACTCCAAAGTAAGGTTCATAGGAAAGTTTTGATAGTAACCTTATTACAATTACTAGGATATCTTTTGTTTGTAATAGAGGAAAGATCATATATAATTAAGGATTCTTCTTGTATCCGACCCTTGTTGGGATTCTCTGTAAGAAAGAATGCCTCGCCTAGATCCCTTCCATTTCTTTAAAGAAAAGGGTTTCGACTTATTCACTTAGTTATAAGTGGATTTGTACCTACATCTCAATAGCGGCTGCCTACCAGTAGACTGTGAGTATTTAATTAGAAAATCTTTGATTTTTCTGTCTCGTAAGAGTATCTTTATGATATGGCATTTCTCAGATCTGCTAAAGCGGTGAAGAAGTATAAGAGCTACCTAGGATTTTTTTTAGCTGACTTGTAACTCTTGGATATGCTTTTAAAATAAACAAAGACACCCATAATTTGAGTACGGGATACCTTTACCTTGGCTTTATTAAACAACACCCCAGCAGCTTGCCTATCGAAGCTTTTCAACCGCTTAAGGCAATTTCTTGTGAAAAATAGGTTTTTCTATTCCCTAATTAATGTACTTACTCGGTTCTTTTTATTACTAAAGGTCGCAGATTTAGAAGTTGACCCGAGTTGTATTCTGTCGACTCGGCCTTGGAAGTTCTCTATGGAACCCTTAAAGTGAGACTTGATTTGAACCTATGCATTCCCCTTTTTCACTTAAATGTGTTACCAGGAAAATCCAGATAATAAAGTCTTAACTAAAGAAGCTGTAAGGGCCGCAGGGAAATAAGAGGTAAAAAGGGAAGAATAGAAGCTTTTGTGTTTAGATTCAACTCCCACCGGTTTTTTTAAAAGGAATCTTGTATTTTAAAAAGCTTTAATTACTTATTTTAACATATCTTTTTGTGATGAATTCAGGACAAATCCACATGTAAGTCTTTCCTTTTTCTACACCCTTAAGTAGGTTTGCAAATGAGTGGCATTTCCTAAGAGTTAATAAGGGGGCGCCTTATTGAAAGAAAGTGCTTATAGGAACTCCTAACAACTCAGATTTTTTAGATTAGAATTCATTCTATCTTGTAATAAGAGATGTTGTACTGGGTGTTCAACCCTTCTAATTGAGAATAACTTGGACTGGGCTAAATCAGATGTACCAAAAGGTTTATAACTAATATGAAAGCTATCAAACGAGGATGTCTCGCGAGGGCAATGTTTATCCATATATAAAATGTAGGGAAAAGCTAAGAAATTACATTTCCCTTCGGATAAAAAAGGGTGCTGGATATACCAAATATAGGAATCCCGAGATGTTCTGTACTATATTTTGATTTGACTTGTAGCCAAAGGGTTTTTCTGGAAACCAAAACAGCAAAAGATGCCGTTACACGGGGAACTCCTTTATAGTCTCTACAGCTCTAGTTCTAGTAATCTTCCCTTGTTTGATCAATCTTATATCCAGTATCCCAGCTTTCGATAGCCCAACCTAACTCCGGATTTTTATAGCTCGGCCTTTGTTCTGAAGAAAAGGTTCTTACCTCCAACTGCCTACCCTTATAGATACCCGCACTCTGTAGCTTACTCTTACTCCCTCCGGAAAGCCTAACTCTTAGTCTAGATAGCTTTGGTTTTATGTATACCGTTCTATCTAAACTCTTCTTGTTAGGTATAACACCTCTTTTTAGTATTCTAGGTTCTTTATTAGTTAATTCGTAATAGGTGTATAGGAGCACGTATAGGAGTTTAGAGGAATTTCTATTAACAAAATAGTGATCTTATCTTAAGAGTGTACTGACTACTTAAAAACCCGGAAGGATTTCCCCCAGCTCCTACAATATATTGCAAATGACTAACCCTAAAAGGCTCCTGGGAAGAAATAGCAAAGATAAAACGAAAGGTAGATGCATTATCCTAGAATTAAAATAAAAGGGATTACTAATGACCCTATATTAGTTTTCTTACCTTAGTTTTTGAAATTCCAGAGGGAGCCGGATATTTAAAAAGGAACCCCCTTTTCTATTTACTTTACTAGCGAAAAAAGAATTTCTAAGTATTCTTTTAAGTAAGGTCTCTAAAGCTTTTATAATTAAGTAAATAGGGAGCCTCGAAAAAGAAGGGTTGCACTATCCAAAGGAAGCTAAATTCGTTAGCTTTTCATTTTTTCTGGAATACCTTTTCGCATATGTAAATGCTTACTTTTTCACTTTTAAGGCCCTATTCTTATCTTATTCTAAAAAAACTATAAAAAAGAATCAAACCCTTTGTAAGGCATACACGCTTATATAAAAAGGGAGTTTTAGCGCGTTAAAACGTAGAATGTTTAGTATACTATGCCTGGATGATATGGGCGTATCTGCTGCAAATAAAATAAGGAATTGGGAAATACTATAAGTAAGGGGCTTCCTAAGATGAGTCCTTTATACTTTATCTGAATATTATAAGCATAACTTCACATGAAATTCAGTGCTACCTTATAAACAAGTTTTATTCGAGTAAACGGGTAGGTACTTAAGTCTTATTTCTTTATAGCACGCCTAAGTTCAAAAACATTCTTGAAGAAGTACGCTCGATAAATATTGGCTTTTTTACAAGTCTAAAAAGAAGTTACAACGTCGTGGTTTGCAGAACCTGCATTTTTGATGTTCCCTATTTAACAAATTTATATCTTTTTATGACTGTACGTTAGAGCTCTAATACCAAAGTACAGTCTTAGAAGGTCTAGTTACATCTCTTTTACCGACTGAAGCGTTTAGCGAAGAAAGGTTAACTCTATATGATAGATTAACAAGTATGTATGGATACACTCACAAGGACAACACCAAAGGCTTCTTCAACACTTCTTTTATCTTATATTCTTAATTCTTATATTATCTTTTACAGGAAATTCTGAAAGTAAGGAGCCCTGATTTAAAATAGGATAACTCCTCTAATTAAAGAAATTCTCTTTCCACTAACTAGACTTTTCTTCTGGTTTTTGCTCTTGGAAGACCTGCGAAGAACTCTCATATTTAAGCTGTTTGTTGTCATGGGTATTCTAGAAGCTGCCCTTTACAGATACTTGAGGCTTCGGAGCCCGAGAGTAACCTTGTAATGATTTGATCTACTCTTTAGATTGGCAACAAAGGTGGTCTTTTGGATACTCATGATACTCAGAAATTGTCCTGAATTATGTTACTGGAACACTTCGTCAAGTAAAGATTCCCGCTCTAGTTGAGACTTCATTACTGATAATGAAGCCTATCTATGAGACTTAAACCCTTGTTAGAAAAAGAATATGACTTTTAGACAATGCAAAAGAGGGACCGGAGTAGTACTAAAAATCCCTGCGCCTCTATCAGATTAAATCTCTTTACCCAAGATTTGAACTCTATTTATTTCTTTTTAAGGGCTCCCCAACTCTGCCATTAAACTTGGACTGAAAATAGAGGTGGCCCCTTATTTAGGTCATTTCCTTCGGATGCCTCCAGTCGGGCACACTAACTCTCATCTCTATAAGAGTTTTCTCCTCCCTTACTCCTAATTCCAAATGCGGCTCCTCTCTAAGCAACAGGGTATAGCCCATAAAGCTCATATACAACTAAGAAAACATGTAAGTCAAATCTCTGTCCTTCTTATCTTTTTCTTTCGTAGATACTCTTCCTTTTACTTAAATTACTATACGAGTATTCCTGGAAAAAAAAAAACGTATAAGGTTTCCCTCTTAAAACTTTACAGGTCTTTTCCAACCCTAGACTCTAAACTATATCCTTTAAGTAAAAACTTTCAAAATCAAGATAATGAATAATGAATCTAGATTAAATATAAAAATGCCGGAGTATGAACAAATTCTTGCTTTTATCACAAGTTTATTTACCTCATAGGGCATTTCCAAAAGTATCCGTAACTTTCTTTTCGCATAGAATAGACGAAGCTCGGACAGAGTGAAATGAATCCCAACTGCAAGTCAACCTTTTTGGCATAGCTGTATATATATCCCTTTTTCTAGAGCCTGTAAAATCTCATACCCTTACCTTATTTTTAAATTGTTCCGGGGTTTTTCTCGTGCGCTAATAAAGTGAAAATATGCCCTCGTGTAGGATTCTTCATTTATTAAATTGACTTCAGTTTTAGAGGAAGGGAGTCTTAGATCCGAATAAAGAAAAAGACTTAAAGCTCCAGTTTCTACCCTAAAATTGCCCTTTTGTAAGTTCTGCAGCTTAGCTAAAGTATAGTTCTTTAAAAAGGTTAAAACAGGTTCAGTGCAGAGAAGTATATAGAAGGGGATTAAAACCTAGAATTGAATTAAATCGAACGTTGTCTAAATCTTTTTCAATGACTCATGGATATAGATTTCATTCAATATATGTCGTAACAACAGAAACGTTAGATTTAAACCCAAAATTTCGACAGCTTAACCCAAAACTAAGTCTATGCTTTAAGGTTAATTTAGATTAAGGTTAATGCTTAATAGTCTTGGACCACCTCACACTATGACACCAACAAAAGGAAAGGCAGACTTTCACTTCTTTCTTAACTCTATTTAGAACTATAGCCTTATTAAGACTGATTTTTGTACTACCTTCTTTCTTATGCACACAACCCTTCTTATAAGTCCTATGAACTATAACTTTCCTTAAAGCCCTCCTATATAATTGTGACCGGTCTTATGGTTCCCTGCAGTTTACTGTAGCTATACTTATCTTCGATACCTGCTTTTATTAATATAAGCGCTAGAGTACTCCCTACCTCCGTTTAGTAAACTTGTACCCGTAGAACACCCTGCTTTACATTTAAAATTAAGACTTCAAAATCTGTGAGTCTTCCTTATTTCCTGTAGATACCTCTAAAAATCGCAACACTTTATCTTGTCAAACCAAATTCCATTTCTATCTCAACATGCAGAATATCCAACATTAGAAAACTCTTAAATAAACTTTACTTTCTTTATTATAACAGCCTAAACTATAAGTAAACCTAACTTCAATTACCTTCCTTCAGTAGTATTGGTTACCTCCTTTTTTATAGTTACTACTCCTTTAAACTTACCCGGGCGAACTCTTTACTAGATTGATTCTTCTTAGTAGCTATACCTATAACATAAGGGAGATGGCCTTGCTGTTATGAGTCTTCTTCTTGTTGTTGCCTCTACTACACTAGCTAATGTATTACTTATTCTTCTATAATATGTAGTAAATAAGTTTTGTAATAGTATAAAAAGTCTGGTTTATTTGTATAAGGTATATTCCTCATTGTCTTTGTACTGCTATTGAGAAGATAGAAACCCTATGGAGACTTGAAATGGTTACTCTTCTGCAGTGTAACGGAGGTAATGTAATTAATGTATAATAGTTTATAGATATACCTACACAAAAGGAACACTAAAACTTCTTCTTGACTTCCCTGGTCTTAGCTTAATGTCTTATCATACCAAACTTCTTAATAGCTATCTCTTACTGCAAACCGGCTTTAGTCTTTCTAGTTTTACAATTTCCATTTACATTTGATCAGAAAAGAAAAAAGACTGAATCTACCCCTGGTGCCCTATAAGACTCGACTAGTCATTCTAATTTACCAGAAACGGATTCCTTTAGTTTATCCCTTATTCAAAAAAACTTACAACCTATATTCAATCGAACAGTGCCCAGTTTATAGAAACTCCTTCCTAATTCTATAAATCAGCCTATCCCTTTTTTTTATCTTTCTCTTATTCTGTAATTCCAGCGAACCTCTACGGTAAGGAGAATAGGTAGTGGACTCCTAAGCAGGCATGCCCCATTGCATTTTCTAACTTTTTGGAATTTCTAGCTTCTTTTTATTAGTAACCCTATATTTGTTTGATCTAACCTAAGGAACTCCTTCAAGGTAATGAGCAGCCTCGCGCTCGTTTTCCAATTCTCGACCTAACAAAGTAGGGCTTGGTTCGTAAAAAAGTCTTTATGTTCTTTTGTCTTTTCCCGTCGAGACTTTTAAGACTTTTAAGTAATAACGAATTTCTTTCTCAGGATCAGCCTCAAATTATTTAGACCGGGGTCTGGTACACTAGTAGAAGAGACACGCACAGCAAGTCTTAGCCTACCTCTTTTTATCTGGGTTTGTAGGTTTGCCGGAGTCGAATACAGGAATACAACAAGAAAAAGAATCCGTATAGTATGCTACGAATGCTTTTTTAACATCAGCTACATTGGGGCGTACATTGATACAATAATAAAAGCAGAAAAGTTTTAATTTACAAAAACTTTAGACTCGCCAGACTACTTAACGTTTCATTTTGTGTTTATCCTTAGACTTAGAACTTATGTGAATTTCCTACGGGACTACAAGGGTAGTCATTTAGCTGACAGGGCCCTTTTAATTAGCGGAACTTAGTAGACTACACCAAATTAGAGAATGAGATACTTGCCTCGTTTAATTATTTACTTTTCTGAGAGATCCTAAAGCAAGGCGGAAGTAAATGATCAAATTTTCGTAAAGGAGTACTATAGATCTAGTTTAGTTGAAAAGTCAGAGTTGGAATATATAACCCATAGGTTGTATTGTACTAAAGGACCCTTTTCGCTTTCAGGTCTACTGTAATAGAGTCCCCTCGATTTAATACCAGTCTTTTTTACTAGGAATACTAAGTACTTAAATCCTTTATATTATATACTAAAAACCAAAAACAAAAAGAAGAGGCCCTTAATCTAATACAACTCATAGAACTATTAAACTACTATACTGTATACTATTGCCATAACTGACTGGTAATAAATAAGACTGATAAAGAATACTATAACTATAGAATACAAAACCTTCTTACTACCTTACCCATTTCTAGATTACCTTAAAAAGGAATCTATAAGCCGGGAATACAAGGGGGTAATACTACACTTTCTACAGGCTGCAACAAGAAGCCCCATCAGTTACAGTAAGTCCAGGTTCTAAGATAGGTGTAAACAAGGGTATAGTCAAAAAAAGGTCCTAAATACCTCTTTCCTTGCTAGGACCTCTTTTTAAAGACAGTTCGAGATATAAAATATAAAAAGATAAGCTTAATTATCTTACCAAGGGCCCTCTATTTCATTTAACGTAACTCACCCAACTGGGTGTTTTTGTGTAACCGGGTTTCAATCCCAGCCTAAACATTTCCAAAGATAGTTCCGTTTTTAGTTTTTTTTTAATTATCAAAAATTTCTTCTTAGCTGAAAATAGCGTATCTACTGAGGATACATAAAATATTTGCTTGGAGCGCTCTGAATCGAAGCAGGGAAGCCCCGTATAAAGGTCGGTATCAATATAAAAAAAGGGGTTTGCTCCAATTTATGGCAGGCCTCTTACTTAAGAGATAAACACTTGCCTTGAATAAAAACCTATTGCTTCTTTTATCCCTGCCTGAATCATAAGCCCCCTTTGAAGTATTGCTTATACTATTTTTATATTTCGTTTATTTGGTTTACAATTAAATTACTAATATACTTGATACTTGACGCATTAATTATGACTTTCTAACAGATCCAGGCCTGCTTTACTGAAATTGTTATGCCGAGCAAAATGATCTAAATTCTCTGTTTTATTCCCGAAATACCTTATTTATTAAACAAAATGACTCCGCGGGTATATCTAGAGCCCTTTTTTAAGGTTCTTTATTTTCTATTTATATGACTCTATGAACCGGCTGCTAAACCTAAAGCCAAATAAGACATTAAAGAATCTTTTGTCCTAAACTAATAAACTAGAAAGCTTTTAAGGGCATTTAGTTCCCAGGGAAACCCCTTGTTCTGTAAGACGCATTTTATCTTTCAAGTTTGTTCCGTTCCTGATTAAAAAAATTCTCCTTATTTTAACTACAAAAAGGCTTTCCTCAAACTCTGAAACTCTATTAGAGTACTTTCCCGAAGCTTAGCACTTGTTTATTTTAGTGGGTTTAGAATACGATATCAAATTCTGGAAAAGGGGTCTCGAATTGACAAATAAGGTAAAATCCAAGCAGTCAAGGGTTCTCTTGACAACAATACCAAACGAAGGCTCTACTAAGTATTTAGATTTATAATATTTTTAATTAAGAGCTACGGTTATCGAGGATATTTCTTGTATTGTGCAGATTTTGGGCCGATGAATTTTCAGTCATTTTAGTTCCTTGTTTATAACACTTAGGAGAGCTTCTTGTTAATATAACTAATTAGAAGTTAGAATTTGTGCTTTACCTTAAGAATAGTCTAATGATAATATTGTCTTCCTAGTTACGACAGAATTGCTCGTAGCTGAGTGCATCTAAAAAAAGCTAGTGACAGTATTTTACTCCAATATAACTTAAGCGTGTTAAAGGGGCCTCTATAAGGATCCGGTTTCCGGATGTTTTTCTTGCCTCCATTTTCTATCAATATACTAGTGAATCCGGTAAGAAGCTCCTAATTATAAAAACTTTAAAGTAAGCCCGCTTTTTAAGCCAGTTTATTCTTTACTTGGGACTAGGAATTCCCAGTATTTTGGTGAAACCTGAGTAACTCTCGAGAAAATTTGTGTACTCGTATACTTTCTATTGTGCTGGCGGTTTATACCCCATACCTAGGAATAAAGAAATTTTGAGATCATTCTATCTTAAGTGTGCTTCCATTAATGAATCCCCAGATTTAATGGATTCGCTAAGCTTTCTCTACAAAGGTCTCTTTTTTAAGATTTCACTTCCAGCTGCTCTAATAACAGGGAATTTTCCATAACTAAGCTTTGCCTGCTCAAGAATCCTTACTAAATATCTAATTCTAGAGTATACTAAGTTAAAACGAGGACGTTTCGATTAAGCAAAGCATTAAACGAATGCCAGAATCCATGAGTATGAAATTGACACTGAGACTCCTCATTTAGAACTTGAAAACGAAGACAATCGGTATAACAAGCGGAAGCTTTCAAAAAAGCAAAAACAAAAAGTCCAAAATAAAAAGAATATTTAAAGAAGGGTTACCTACTAGAATATTATCTTAGCTCGATTTTTGTTGGGAACAGATCACGATGACAGAAATTAGAACAAATTTACTAAGTATGGGGTCTCCCTCTTTATATTATTATATAGGGTACTTCAATTTGATTGGCTTAATGAAATCCTGTAACGTATAAGGCAGTAACCGCAGAATGTGACAGACAAAGGATAAAACTTTTCATTCAAGTATATATAATTTTCCTCTAACTTTTGTATGAATATAAATCTTGAGGGGTTTAGTTGCAGCAAGAATAGCTTTATAGGAATTTCTTATTTATCTCAATATCTCTGGAAGCGTATAGGACTCATTAAAGCTTTGTTTCTTACTAAATGTAATAGGGGTCCTCCTTGAGTATAAAATCTACTTTCTTTTTGTAAATTACTAAAAAGTTTGATCTCTTTTTTTCTACGAACACAGGTGCCCTTGTAAAAATTCAGTAAAGTAGAAATATGTAAAATACAAGAATATCCTTAGGTTTTGTGTAGTTATTTATTATAAAAGCCAATTATAATACTAAAAGTTTCTGTGTCTACGGCTTTCTCCTCATTATTAAGGAATCCTCTAAGCCTTTTGGACTAGAGCCAAGTAATTGCAGCTGAGTCTAAAAGGGAAAAACCTAGTTTATAAACAAGTTTTTACGATTCATATTTTATTATTTTACCATAACCCCACCAAGTCTTTCTAATATCTTTATTCTCTTTCACCTTTAGGTTTATCATATCTCAACTTTTTATTCGAGTTGTAAGCAAGAGGCTTTATTCTCTATCTAAGCGCTTACTTTAACTTATTAATCTCTCGGGTCAAGCAAGTAGGAAAATTCTATTAAACGTCCCATACAAAAATCATAAAAAAGCTCTTTTATATAGTTTATATAGTAAGATACTGCGTGTGGGGTTTACTGTTAACTACTTTTAAAAATGAAAAAAAAAAGTCTAATAACACAAGACAATTCTTTCAAAAGTAGGGGACTCGAAGTGAACCTTATTTTAGAAAACTAAAGGTATATTTGCACTGTTTTACTAGATATCCGTTAACCTTTATAATAAAAGTAATTAAAATCCGGAAAGGTTTGTCCTATAAAGCCAAAAAGCTTTTAATAGAATTCCGTAATTAAGGGACTTTATCAAGAGTTTTCGAAGAAGCCCTTTCCCGGTTGAAAAAGGGAGGTATTCTCCTTTAAAGTTTTGGAGCAAGCAACCGTCGGAAGTCGGAAGGATAAATTTCTTTTTGAGTTGACCCAATTATTGACAATTACTCCTAATCCTTGTCATTACAATTTTGTAGATTAAATCCCAGAGAAGTCCTTTTTAATGTGCAGATGCTGCTTTTTGCGAAATAACCTAGGGCAAACTTTCCTAAAAAAGGGGAATTCCCAGGCCCGAAAAGTGGGTGCGGTTTAGCTACCAAGTCCAGTACCCTATTATTCCAAAATTCAAAAGAAAAGGGTGCCCATTAGGAAAATCTTCATCTCGTATTCTTTTTGGACGTAGAAAACTTATTATTCGTACAAGACTCAAAAAACAGGGCATGCCTTAAGCTTTAGGATTCTAAAACTTTTTAATCCTATGTGCTGCCTGCTAAACCTAGCCTTTGTCCAAAGTACTTTAACTAGAAAGCTCCTAAAACAAATACAAACTAGAAATAGATAGGAGTAACCGGAATTCCTATATGTAAGAGAGGGAAGACACAAAGAAAGTCCCTCGGAGCTCCTATTATAACTATATTTTAAATAGAAACTCAATTCCTTTTTTATTAGGAATTTTTGCTTAGTTTCTTTATAAGGAGTTTTAGTATCTATTTCCTAAGCTAAAGCAAGGCAAGTTTATCTTGGGCTTTACCTGCTGTAACTAGAATGAGCACTACTAGCTACACTAAGTTACTTACGACGAGATTAATCGAAAAAAGTAAGATTACTAGAATAGATGGAACTCGGACTGACCTTTGGTATGTATATGATAAGAACTTGTCAGTGGATATTAAGGATAAAGGACTTGAACCTGCGGCTTTACGGTCTAAAACAAATTTTGTAACATGATTTGTAGAGTCTCATGATATCCAATTTCCAATGCTTTTACTTTGTAGAAGGGATAAAGCAGGGTAATTGCATATGGATAACAGGTTCTTCTACTAAGCGAATACTAGACTATAAAGGATTCCTTTGAATTTTCCGATAATTCTGCACGAATTAGTATATAAAGAGCTCAAGTATAGAGATTCATAAAAAAAGCAAGAGAGGACAAAACATAGGGTATTTTCTACACAAGTATAAAGGGGCTTGAACCATGTGCATAACCTCAAATTCGCTGTGCTACCTCGATGTAATAAGCTAGTTAGGGTTTCTTCATGAGTGAGCCGCAATTCTGAAAGTGAGCCATAATCGAAAAAAAGACTATCCATTACAGTTGAGTAAGATTCTTCATATAGTTGTACTTTTATTGTTATAGTATACCCCTAAAAATCACTCTTTTTTAAGAGTTTTCTAGTAATTTAAGGTGTATCTGTTTTAGTAAAACCTTAGAAAGTGCTGTCATACTTCTAATCGAAATAGAATACCAAATTAACCTTTTCCTTGAAATAAGAATTAGAGATAACCCTTGTTAGTCTCTTTATTGTAAAGTCTTCCTTCCTTCAAGCCTTCAAGAATTGCTAGCAGTTACAAGAGTTACTCAACTAAACGCGCCCTACTAGACATACAATCTAGGGCTGGGGGAGAATATAACCTATGTATCTTAGTCCGAACCTTCTTCAGCAGGACTTCTTATTTCTTAGAAACCTATACTACTTGAGTGCTAGCAAAAATTCATTTTAGCCTTTTTAACTTTAATGGGTCCCTTAATTTTGCCTCAATTTATGTTATAGGATTCCTAATCTGGAAATAGAGTGCCTAAAGCTTTTGCTAACAGAGTTTATCCTGAATAAGTTTCACTTGAAAGTAGGAGTAGTATCCAGAGGATGCTTTATAATAGTGAAATTTCCAGCAAATAAGGGTAAGATAAGTCATGTAACATCCCTCTTTAACAAAATATACACACTTTCAATTTTCTACGCTAAAATGAAATAGGGTAAAATTTAGGAGCGTTTAGTATAGCTTCTGTAACTAAAGGGGAAGTCTTTTATGATCTTATGAAGGGGCACATCTGAGATTACAAATTAGACGCTTATCATGGGTACCCTTAAGGCTTGGTGTAAATTTGTACCGTTAAATAGGAATACCACTCAAAAAGGGGGACTTTAAGATTTTTTATCTTCCCTCCTCTGAGTTCATTCTATTTGAAATTTTCCCTTTTAGGCAGGGGTAAACGAAGTACTAGGTTTCTTGGGATCCCTTTAAAGAAAGCGAGTCTCGGTAATGGCAGTTTCGTATTCTGGTATTGGAGAGATTTGTTGCTTATTGAATAGAAGTGGGTACAACCCCTTTAGATATCGAAAATTGAATTTGATTTGAACTCTCTCATGGGAGCGCTTAATGTATAAGGGGATTCGGGTCTCTGACGAGGCTCTTCCCGATCTAATTACCTTAACTTTATAAAGAGAATAATCCAGGGTTAAAAAAGAGAGAGAAACCCTATAGCGTCCCATCATATTAAAGTTTTTTAGAAAACTTACTGCTTATACTGAATTTCAATAAAACATTTTACATTTACAAGAGTCCCATACCCTGCTCCTTTCTATCTAAAGTATATTCATACCTGCGCAATAAGTATTATATTAAAAGGCATCTTTAAGATTTTTTCTTATCTCGTTTACTTTACTAGAGATGCGTCCTCCTGCTGTAAAAGCTACAAGTTGACTTTCAAAATATCTAAAAAGCACCTACTAAAAGGGCCCGCCTGCTTTTAGACTTTTTTGTTCATTTTTGAATATTTAAGTTTAATGCAACGGTATCGGCAGGGAATCCCTTAGACTCATTAGGATTTTTTGTCAGAGCTAGTAATAGGAGAGCCCCCTTTTAAATAAAGAACATTGAAGAAGCTGTTACCAAGGAGTCTTAGTACCATAAAAGTCCCCAATATATCTAGAAGTTACCTATTGTAAGCTCCTACACACAGATGGCTGAAAAAGAAGCTTCTATTCTATCTGATGAAATAAGGATTGCTTTTTTGTTATTTTACTGTTATAAAAAAGAGACTAGGAAAACTTTTTGTACGTTAAGCGGCTTATAATGCATTTTCAGGAAAGCCTTGCGTATGCCCTTTTTTCTTATGAAATAAAAAAACTAGAGCCTCAATATACAGTGATAGAGGGCTGTTGCAAAGGGATAAACTTCCGAGAAAATAAAAAGGATTGCACTGACACAGGCTCCTCGGAGAAGCAAAGCCCCTTGTTTTAACAAACTCAGAACCTGCACTAGTGCCAGACGACACCTTGGGTTGATAATTGCTTCTTGACAGTATAGATTTATCTAGAATCAGATATGGAGCGTCCCGATAAAAGATAAAAAAACTACCCCTCCGCCCCGTCAGGAAGAAAAACCTTTTCTATCCTATCTAAGGTTTCACTCCTCCCATGTGAGTAACAACTAAAGCAAGAGGGATACACTAACTTATATACTATTACCACTCGATTACTATTTATTTCATTACTAACCGCATCTAATTAATAAAGAGTAATATACTAATAATAACTATCTATAAGCTACTGTAACTACTTAAAGATAACTACTATATAAAAATACAATACTAGAATACATAAAAAACTTCCTAATAAGATGAAGACTACAGCAAAGCTCCACAGAGGAAGATTCCTAGGTTTTTCTCTTAAAGAGGTATCCTCGACTTTTAGTTATACCTGTAGCTTTATTAGGATTCTTATGCCCTCTAATATCCTCAGAGACCCTTCTCTAAATACCTATAAATAATATAATAGAAAATAACTCTTGCGAGCCTTTAAACCCGGAACTGAAGAAAGAGGAATTACTATAACTTCGTTACCTTGTGAAAGTGAAAAGCCCAAAAACGGGCTATACTTCTTTAGCCTTAGAGATTGGAAACCCGGAAACTAAGGAGCTTTAGAGTACACCCGCTCTAACAAATATTCAGGAACAAAAAGGGTACTAATATTACACATTTATAGTAAAGACTTTTAAAAGGTTAACGAAAAGGAAAGCAGACTAAACCAAACAATGTCAAAGTTTTTCTACTTTAGCTTCAGCTCTTTTACTCCGTAACATCTTCTTCTTTTTACCGCTAGAAACGTAAGGGTGGGTTCCCCTTTTTTTTGAGTATCCTATATCTCCTCTTTCCTTTTTAGTTTAGTGGAATCCGTTTGCTAATTTGATGGCTTGTCGTAGTTTAGTTAACGATTTTAGGCGTTATAAAGATTTTAAGGAGATTGTGGTGGAGCTACTCGTATAAGAAGGGGTATGCCTTCTATATGGAATTAAACCGGAATTAGAGATTAGTCTTGATAGTAAGAGAGTCGTGGTATAATTTGGGATCCCCACAAAAAATGAAAGATTTAGGTAGTACACTAGGTTTTGATAAGGACCCTTCGTGAAATGTAAAAAGAAATCCCAATTTCAGTTATTGTTAAGGGAAAGGCGAAGAACTTGACATCAACCCTATGGCTTGTAAATAAACTTAAAATTTGAATCCAACGCGCGCCCCCTCGGGTAATTTATTCCATCATACCTTTCTTTTTGGAATATTTATATGATATATGAGGAAAAAAGAAGCTCTTGGTCGGAAGTACAGCTTTGCATATTTACAAGGAAGCTCTGGCTCTGAACCTTCATTAGACTTTAGTAATACCCAAGGATTAAATATCTATATTTTGGAGTGAATCACAGAATTATAAAGAAAAGATAAAAAGATATTGAGTATATGTGAATAATAGAACCTAACTAAACAAAAAAGGGTACCCTACTTTGAGACCCTGGAATCTAAACTGGCTAATTGAGGATATTTTGATAAGCTGTTATTCTGCGCACCTCTCCGTCTTCTAAAATTCCCTGTAATTCTACAACTTTTGTGATAAATCCTACAGCCCTTTCCATAACGCATATTAACAATTCTTTTGTGAACTTAAATAAATTACACTTCATTTAGGAATTCTGTATCCCCAAATGCTTAAAAATTCCCTTTTATTTTATAAAGCCCTTTTAGTAGTGCAGTCCCTTTTAATTCGAGTCGTTTGCTTGAGAGTTCTACCCTTACCTTTGAGATTTAACATTCCAGTTTTCTTTTACAGACGACTACTGACTAGTAAACATAAAAGAGATCTAGGCTTAAAAAATTCTAGTGTTTCCCTATTCCTTCCCAAGATTATGAGTCACTAACACCTTGACTCCACGGATCCCGCTTCGGATACCCCAGACTAAGACTTCCGTGCGGGTTAACTTGTTCATAACGTTGTGTTTGTATTATTCCTTAAATACTAATGAAAGCAATCGTGACGTAAATTGTTGTAACCTAAATACAAAATTTGAAGTCTTCTTCTGTAGCCGCGATTTTGTAACTATTGCACTTATTCTATATAGCTAAATATAGTTTTGTAATAAATAAGAAGTTATAGGCTGTATTACTTGTTAAGAAGATTCCCTCCTTGCCTTTGTTCTTATCTTTTTCTTACTATCTGGAACTGGGTCTTTGTACTACCTGGCTCTGTAGCAGTATTGCTCTTTGTAATACCTATCACTTTATTTAGGCGATAAACCTGTACTCTGTATTTGTATCTATATCCAATAACCTAAATTATCTCTCTTTTAAGTCGTCAATACCCTTCTTAAGGGCTCCTGTGTTTCTTATAACCTACATTCAGTTCTATTGGAAAAACTTTTCCTTAATCGAGCAGTTTTACTAGACTTACTTAACTTGTACGATTCCTTTCTAATTAAGCAGTAACCTATCTGAGGAAAATACCAGATGAAGCGACTCCTGTTTCATAACCCTTTAAACTTTGATCTTAAACATCTGTAAAGTCCAACAAGAAAAATCCTTACAAGCAAGAACCTCTAAATTCTCAGTAAATATCTCTTAAGAAAACTAGAACAATTAAAAAAATACAAGAGTTCAAACCCTATCCTATAAAAGTATAAGACAGCAACTGTAAAGATGCAGAGTACAGCTAGCTATGTGGGTTCTATTCCCATTAGTTTAGTTGAAACCTTTTCTTACTGAAATTCTTAATGCCTCTCGACCCATTTCAGTTAGGCAGCTCCCGCACCGCTGTTTTCGTTAAAGACTATATAGAGCTAAGGGAGTTAGCAAAGTTTTCAGAATAAAAGTGGGTACGACACACTAAATCGCAAAGCCCCTAATTATTCCTCCTATGTAAATAGTTAAAAACAGGGGGTTATAAAATTCCCGAGATTCTCTTTGTCTTTCTTTAAAATACCCAGACTTCCTACCTGAAAATCCTACTTAGTTTATGAGTCGGCTTAACTGCTTTACTGACCCTAATTCATTTTAGCAGTTCTTAATTATCCTCAGGGTTTCTAATGCCATTCCTTTTGGGATTTTTTCTTTTTAGAGCTCTAAAAGAAAGAACTTCCCTGTTTAGTTAATTACCTTTCTAGACAGTATTCAATTCCTGAAATTACTAACTTTAAGATTTGGGTTCTAAAAAGCCGTGTATAGTACTTACACAAATGTAGTAGAGACCACCTCCAGTATCCGACTCTTGATGCTCTAACAAGAAGCCCCCAGGCCTGGGACATTCTGAATGTAGAGTTTGAGAAAGAAAATAAGGGAGGAAAGATATTAGAAGCAGACGTTATAATGATATAAACTTTTCGAAACATTCTTGACATTCAAATTCCCTTTCATTTCAATTTACAACAGTAAGAGTTTCTAGGGATTTATGAAGATTTTTAGTTCAAATGTGTATAGAACCCAAAAAGAAAAAAGATTCTGTACAAATTGTATAAGTGAGCTCTCCTCATAGGTTATATTACACGAAATTTCCGTATATTAATATTAAAACGAGATCTCTTTACTTTCAAAGAATAAGCCGGATTGCCCGCCTTTAGGAATGGGAAACCCTAAATAGGCTTGCACATTCATTCTAGAAGGGGTCCCATAGTCTCGAGTACAGATAATTGAATTTCCTATAAAACTTAAACACCTACCCGTTTTTGAAAACAAAGCTAAGTTTCCTTTTAAAGTTAGTATATTCTGAGAGTTTTCCTTGCAAGCAATAAGCAGGCCTGGTAGAAGTTGTTCAAAGTACTTTTCAGAGGGAACTTTTAGCTTTTAGTTCATTGTAGAGTTACAAGAAATTTTAACAGTACGTTAATAAATAAAAAGACTTATAAATCTGAGAAATAGCAAAGCAATAGGAAACCCGTAAATTAAGGATAATAAAGAAAAGCGGGAATAGGAAACAGAGAAAAATAGACCCATAAGTTTTTTAAGTCTATCTATAATGCGGTAAATCTTTAAGCAAAAGTAAAGCGAATACCCCTTCTGGTGGGAATTTGGGCTAAAGTAGCTAGAGAAAATAAAGAAAAGATAAAATCTTATTTTCATTTCAGGCTTAGTTAACAAAGGAGCAAGTTCTAGAAATAAATAGGAGAAAGATAATTTAGCAATATAATAAAGAGTGCCTACTCCGGGTCTCCCAAGATATGAGACTATTTCCTAACCTTGAAATGAAATTAGAGCTTTAAGCTAGTGAGAAAGAGGGGAAACCAGGACAAAGTATAGCTATTCTTTAATCGGGGGTTCCCAGGTATGGGCTTCTCAACTTAACTAATGAGGGGGTAAGTACAACTGGATATTCCAAAAAATTTTGAGTCTTAAAAGTTTCCTGTTCCTCGAGATTCTCCTAAAAGTCAAAACCTAGTTTAGCTAGAGTTATCTAAGTCTGAAAAGCTTTTAAAGTTACGGGGATGCGTATATGCGAGGGGGAGAATCTTTTCCTATTAATTCTAGGCATTGTTATAAGGTCCTCTTAAACAGATTCTTAAAATTCTTAGGGGAGACTTCCCTTTTTATTCCCGATTATGTGCCGCTAAAAATCTTTCTTTGGATTTGTGTATGAGCTTTTTAGGGACAAACCTAGGCAAAAAGGAAAAAGTACTTCTAAGTCGTAGGAATAGAAACGGGGCCTAAAGCTAATCTAGGGAGAAGCAAGCTATTTCAGGTCTTAAACAGGGGTAAGATTATAGTGAATAAAGTTTAAAGTAGGTCTCTTTTAAGCTCTATAAATTTAAGAAGACTGAAGCTAGGAGTATACTTTTGTTTGGACCTAGAAAAAAGTATAAGGGGGTATTAAGATACGCTTTGTTAAGTAGGGTAGAATTTTATCAAATTAGAGTCTTTTTTAAGGATCAAATCTCATTTTAATTCCCAGTTTTTACTAAAAATCTTAACAATATTGGAGAAAGACTTTGCCAGGTTCTTAGGAGCTGCTAAAATCTGGAGTAAAGTATTAAGTCGGATCCAGAAAGTTCTTAGAAACCTAATTGTACCCGGAAGTGTGCCTTAAATAGTTTTCTAGTCAAATTGTGACATAGGGGGTTCCCCCAATATAAGTACTTTCGTCCTGTTCTTGTGCAGGGCAATATTTCTAAGCTGAAGTGGGTAGTTGTACAACTAATTGTATGGCCTTTTTCGTACGAAGAGTTAGCAGGACTTTTTCATTTATAAAAATTACGTTTATTATACAAAGCTGTTTCTGAAAAGTTCTTTACCTGGAATTCCTTATCCTTCACTTAATATTTCCCTAGCAATAGCAGGACTGTAGGTCTAATAGGGCCGGCAAAACTCATGCAAACCTTAGTCTATTTTATAGCATCTCGTAAGTAAAAAGGCCTATCCCTCGGCGTGGAATTATTGAAATAAGAAACTTCGGTTAATTGCAAGAGCTTGCAGTGGGTACTTTTTTTGATTAAAAATCTTTGGAGTTTTATACAACTATCTTACTTAGAAATTACACCTAAAACCCCCCAAAAAATGACAGGGGTAGACTGATTCTTGTTTTAGTGCACGTAAAAAATGGCCCTTTAAGTACTTTATCTAGAATATACTAAATAAGGGAGGGGTCTAGCATTAAAGACTAAATCCTAAGAAGAAGATAATGATAATAAAGAATCTAGCTCTAGAGAAATAAGGTCTGTTTCTGAAGAGTATGAAAGGCAAGTTAAGAATAAGTGGTCATAACGTACTAGATATATATATATAAATAACTACCCTAAGAATTCCCCTTTTTGGGGCCCCTACAGTCAAGTACACTAACTACACTAATTTCTTATAAGGTTCTACCTTTCGTCTTGGAAAAAGAGCAGAGAGCAAGAGGGATTATCCTTAACTAAGGAAATCCATTAACAAGTAGCCTCCTTTCCGAGTTCGTAAATCAGGCAGCCCCTTTCCCCTTTCAAGGCAGTTTTCCCAGGGGTTGGCTTAGCCAGTATTATAGCAAGAAGTTTAAGTAGTACAGGCACAGGGGTATTCCCTTTTCAGAATTGGTAAGCCTTTCTCCCTACCTGTTAGGGGCCCCTTGTTAAAACAAAATGGATTAAGCTAAAGGAAGTTAAAGAAACAAAACCCACAAAAAGACTCTTACCAAAGGAACCACTAACTCAATTCTAAAGGATTTTCTTAATAGGTTAGCTCCCTTTAAGAATCATTAATAGGGCATTTTATAGCTGAGTGTTTATTTGTATTTATGTATTTTTAGGGGGATTAAGAAAATAAGAAAAATAAGGGAGAGCTAGGGATATAGGTTTATAGACTTTTTGTGTTATGTAGAACCCGCACATCTAAAGTCTTTTACATTTCTGGTTAAGGCTTGTTGTTTTGACTTATTCATAATGGATATTCCTCTCTTTAAATTACCCTTATTATATGGGTATTTTGGGTAAATAGGCCTAACAATCTTAAAGGCACGGTATCTTTGGGCTTCGTTATATCCTTATAGGCTATCCTGTTATTGTAGGGAATGGGCTTCCTCAAAATGGCAGCATATTCGTCGCGAAAGTTACCTCGTGCTATTGCCAAGTAATTGATGCGCTGGAGTAGTACATTACCAAACGTAAAAAGATTTAAACTCTCATCTTTCATTTTCCTTTAGCAATCAGAGAGGCACTCTTTGTTTTCAGGGCTTATATAGAAACTCAGTGCAAAAGTAAAGCCAACACAAAATATATAGAAAAATATACAGAGCAAGCTCTTACTTCCTGTTATAGCGCAGAATAAAGGGTCCTCCAAGGAGCACTTCCCACTCCCACAAGGAAAGATTGTACTAAAGATTTTATGACCCTTCGTTAGGGTTGCCTTTTTTATGATTCTAATAGAGGTTACTAGTACTTAGAAAGTTTTGGGGTTTACTTATCCAGTCCTTGTTAAAAATAGTATATCGAAAAAGCAAAAGAAAGGGGAGCTTTTTGAGATTAGATATTATTCTTTATAAAGAAAGAATTATCTAGAACTAATTGACTTTAAACTAAAATAAGGGCTCTCTAAGGAAGTCTCGGATTCCGTCTCATAGAGAAAGGTCTACGTAGAAGTTTTGAAAACCCTATATAAATATTCTAATATTAAGTTATTATAGTTCAACACTCTCATAAAGAGTGTGTTAAGAATCGCTTAAATAGAATGTATAAACATTGTATAACAAGAATCCCTTCTATACTAATTATACTGATTTGAGTTCTTAGAATAATAGACAATCTCGGTTGGCCACTCTTGGGTCAGCGGGTTCAATCAAGTCCACTTCTAAGCATACAATAAAAGTTTGACCCTTTTGATATAGGATTCCCAGAATTTAGAGAGCTCTTTTCCTCAAATCAGTTTATTACTTGCCTTTTTAGTCTTGTAATCAGGACCTTAAGTAACAGGAGAGTGAAAAAACTTATATACTTCATAGAATTAACTATAGCATAAAAGCATAAAATACAAATCAGCAATTCCTTGATTAGAGCCTGCTAACATTATACTGGGGAGCCCCTCAGATAGTCCAAATACAGAGAATACCCTTATAGGTAGTTATGGTACAAGAAAAGAATCTCGAGAAAGTACAGAAAATAAAAGAGAGTTTGACTCATTTGAGATTTTCGGTGCAATCCTGTAAAATAAACTCCATTAAGCTAAGCACTTTTCCGCTTCAGTATCCTAGGCCCTGTTAGATCCGCCAAAAGGAAATTGCCATGAAGTTAGTGTTTTTAAAAACGTGTCCAAGCCGGGGCTTCAAGGTTTGTGGATTCCTTAAAATTTAATTGAACAAAGCAAAGGTAAAGCCCCGTAAATTAAGCTTTTAGAATAAAGGCTGGTCGTAGATTGGACAACAATGTCTGCTTAATTACTAGCTACTAGCACTGATCAACTAACATACATATAAAAATGTAGAGAATTCCAGAGTTGCCTTTTACTTTCCTTAATAAGACACGGATTTCCTTCAATTTAGATGCCCCGTAAAAGAATGATTAAAGTGTTTATGTTAAATGAGCTTTATTGCAAAGGGGATTTTTATAGACGTAAATAGCAAGCATTACTTTAAGCTTTAAGTAAGAGTCTATCCTAGCAGGGTCTGGTGCATCCCTTTCTTAAGAGAAAGAACACACCCCTCTCTCTTTGTTAACTAGAATCTCTTTTTGTGTCTCATAGTAGGGTTTCTCAAGGACAACGCCTTAGCACCTATTTTTTCTTTTTTTTGTTATAAATCTTATTCCGTAAAGGGTCTCCTGTTACAAGGCAAGAAAATACCTGCACAAAAAATAGGCATTAAATATCAGAAATTCAAAAAGAAAAGGGTTTCCAGGGCCGTTTTGGCGCGCACTGGGTATAGTTTGTAGTGCTCAAATGTAGAATTCTTCTTTTTAAAAATCCTTTGTTGAGACCTTTATGAGGAAAACCCTAAATTATATATTATATTGAAAGCAAATAATATAGCTATAAGGATTCCAGCCTAAAGGAACTCTGTTTATAAAACCTAGGTTACAAAACAAGGTAAAAGCCCCCTCCCTAGTAAGTAATTCCCAAGTTAAGGGTTTTTCCAAGTCAATTTTAAGGAGTTCCAGTACTAAATTCTCCTTTGACCTGTTGTACACTGAGAGACCTTTGGGCTTGGAGATTAAAGACCTGTTACCCAAGTATCGAGATTTCGTAGCTGAGTACTTATTTTCAGAATCGAAAACCAAATTTGAATCTTGTATAGGGCAGTTACTTAACTTGTGGCAGAGGATCTCTTATTAGGTACCCAGTTCCGGGCAGTAGTAACTTGAATAAAGGGGCGACGCAGTGTTCCTATCTTAGCTGTAGCGTAAACTAAAAGCTAAAGTTATTTCTTTTTTAGGAACCTAAACATGGGGTTAAGGTAGAGCTAAAAAGTCTTTCGTGTGACAAAGGAAAAAGCTCCTAGCCTTCTCTCATTTTTCTTTCTAATTCTAATAAAGAGAATTCCTTTTCTAGGATCCTTATTTAAATAAGGAAGGTATACTTTGTTTCTTTCAAAATTGAGTTAATACATCTTGACTAGATCCTTTCTGTAAAAGCTAAACCCCCAGAGTACTTTTAAAGTCCCCGTAATTGAGGGAAAGTCTCTTTATATTTTGTTAGGGAGATCTTACTTTTGTACTTTAACGGGGAAGACAGAACCTTCATATAAAATTTCTTTTCTTATCCGAGGAGGCTGGTGGTAATTGAGTATCGTATAAAATGATTCCCGAGTCAAAATAGAGAAAGAGAGTCAACTTCGTTACCTGTTCCAGTTGTCTAGTTGCGAGGAGTGGTTTAAAGTGAAAAAATGTATTTAATTTAAGCGGGCATAAAACTGTGAAATGCATAATCTACTGGATAGACTGACTTCTGTTTTATGGCATGGAAATAGCCTTACGATTTCTTTCTTATTGTAATGAATCAGATTTTTGTTAAGAAAGGTATTTTCTTGCTGTTAGTTACAAAGTGAGAGCTCCGTTTAGGAACAAGCCTACCGCTTTAAGGGATTTTTATACTCTAGGTAAAGCCAACTAAAACTCTACTGTTGCGAAACCTTGTGTTAATAGATTACCTATGAAGCTCTTATTCTTATAAAGGAGGCTCTATTACTTTCTGATAACAGATCCAAGCCTAGCTAGAGTCATTTTGAATTTATTTGAGTGCAGTTCGAGTGTAACAGGACAAATAGAACTATGACAAATTTAGTTTCATCTATTAAGTTTAGTGTAAGTTCCTTTATTCAAAATCGAGTGCTAGTTTGTATGTCAGCATAACCCGGTGAAAGGGTTGCTATGTCCTGACGAGGTTTTTGTCGTTTAGCTAATTTGAAACGTGGAAGTAAGATTTTATAATATCGTAACAAAACCAATGCCCGGGCGGGGTCCCTTATCTAGTTTTTTAACTGAAATTGACTTATAAGGCCGAATCTTAGGATCCTGGGGAAGTCTTCCAAAGGAGTCTATTTGCTAAACTGAGCTTTAGGTTTCTATCCTTATTTTTTATGGGACAAACCCTTTCTTGAAGCATAGTTTCAAAGTCTATATCATAGGGCAGCCCCTGAAAAGCACTAATTATTTAAGTTTGTCTTTAGAGATGCTTATCCTGTTTTTACGAGTAATAAAGCATCGGGTTTTCTAATCTTAAATTTGAGGAAAGGGATCTAGTACGGCAGTAGGCCCGTGTCGGGGTCCTTTTAGTTTAGGTCTTTTCTTGAGGTGTCATATGGAAGGGGAGCTCTTAAAGTACCTTCCTAACAAAATTTTTCTAAAGGAACCTAAACCAGTATTTTATATTATGATAAGTTTCGAAGTCCTCAGTAAATTTAGCAGCTCTCAATAATACTACGCAAGCAAGGAAACTTATACGTCCAAATAAAAAGGATACGTCTAGCTCTATTTAAACTTAAAAAACAGGAGGTCCTTTACTTAGTAGTCTGCGGAAGGCCCTAAGAATTTAATAATTAGAAAAAGAACAAGTTCTAAAGAATTTTATGGGGCTCCCCTTTGATATCCGTGGAAATCCAATAGGAAGGCTTTTCTTAGCATACAATTAAGAAGTTTTCCTTGAGATATGTACTAAATTTATGAGAGTTCTCTTGGGGGTTAATCGAGTAATGGTTAAGCTTCTTGCCTATAAATAATATTAATAGAATCTTTTTCTAGGGAGCAACCAGCATTCAGGAGTCTTTTTATTCTCATATTTTAGGAGGTATCCGCTTTAACGAGAGGCGTATCTAACCAGGAATCCCTTCTTATTAACTCTATAAAGAGGGATTTAAAGGGGTCTAATTTTGTAAAAATTTATGGAGGGAACTCTATCGGGTTAACACCGCTCCTTATTTAAAACTTATATAGGATCCAGTAAGAAACCGAATTACCTTTAATAGGAATCTCATAAATTTGCTCTAGAGATTTAGACTGCTGCGTAATCATTTTTGTTTTCTCGGCGTAAATTTTAGTAGGCCCTGCGCTAAATCAAAGTTTGGCATAGAATAGATTCGTTATTTTTTTTTCTTTCCACCAAAGCATTCTATAGTATAGGGGGCTAACTTAAGTCTCCAGATCCTGGTAAGATCCAAGGGGATATTAAAATTCACATAAGTTTTTTAGGTAAGTCGGACGTATTAACTTAACAGCTTATTCGACTGCGGAGAGCTGAGATATACTATTAGAAAAGTATAAAAGGAACGAGCCTTCTCTTTCCTCGAGTGACTTATTTTGAGGATAAGGAAAAAACAAAGATTGCCTCGGAATTCTGAGGGGTTGGGGAAATCATTAGGTAGATTTAAACACTTTATTAAAGTACTAAAAATTTCCCTAAATATATTTTCATAAAAGTCCGATTATAGTAGAAAGTCGAGGGTTTCCAATCCAAAAAAGATCCACGCAGGAAGTAAGATTATCAGTTTCCTTCTCAAGAGAAATCCTGAGTTATTTTGTATTTGTTTGTTCAATAAGCTATATGACGTATAGAAAGAAAAAATTTTGTTTTGTATAGGGTCCAGCTAGATACATGGGCCCTATTATATGTATCGGTTAAGTATCAAGTAAGAGTAGGATTCGAATTGGGTTACAGCTTGATTGATACACAAGAAAATAAAGAGTAAACTTGTACCTTTTTATTAAGAAAAAAACTACTATAGATGTTACTAAAAAGTTGCTGACTAAATACTGTACGGTACAGATTTTTTTATGAGTCTCCGTTTACAAAACGACTTGAACAGCAGAAGATTCCGTTTTTGCTGGGTTATTCCAGTATTATAGTCTTTCTTTTTATAGTCATTCAATTAACATAGTTATCTAAAGAAATAAAGTGCCCCGCCTTTAATAAATCGAATGAGGGCGGGTCTGTTCCAACTAAACTAAATCCAAACCACATGAAATCAGGCAAGCTTGTGAAAGCTTAAGAATAGAAAAATTTCTATAGATTCTAGGCTTAGTCCGGGAAAATTCATAGGAAATCCCTTATTGTAAAGTTAGATAAGAGTTTCTTATCATGAGACACATAGTTTAACTTAAATAAAGAGTGCTTTTCCGAGCCAAAAAGTCTTGGACTCAACTCTCCCAAGTATTTAGTACAAGGTTATTAACACAATTCTTTTCGGAAGGAGCACTCCTGTTATTAAAATGAAATTCGTTTCTCTCTGCAAATAACTAAGCGATTTTATCCACTTATAAATTCGGAAAACCCCTTTAATCCTTTCATTTTGATTTACTACTATATATCCTAGCATGTACCACCCAGGGAGAGCTCTATTCTCTAACTTTTCTCCCTTTAGTATTCCTAAAATCTGTTGTTAATAAAGCTTTATATGTGTAAAAAAAGAGAGGTAAGCGCACCAACAAGGAACCCTTTTTAAAAGGAAGCTCCTGTAAAAATTTCAGTTTGTTTACAAGTCAAGGTTGGAAAAGCTTTTGTCTGGGAAAGCCCTCCCGAAGCAACTCTTTTCAGGAAACCCAGAGTCTTCGTATACTCGAGCGCAAAACCGAAAACTAGACTGCGGATATAAAGAAATACTGAGTACCTTGACTTACAAGAGTGGGGATCTACGAGCTTACCTATACCTTATTTAATGTTAATGTCCTCGTGGAGGGCCCTCCGAAAATTTTCTACAAAGAATAATAACACCCAATATTTATATATCTCAAGATAAGAAACTCCTAATACAAAAACGAAACTAACCTGCAAGATTATCCAAGAATTTTTTAAAATACCCAAGCAAATAGAACTCTATTACTAGACTCCTACTACACAGGACCCGGAAGCTTTTAAACTTTCTATGTATCCTTGGTTGGATAATGCCCTAAAAAAGTTCCTCGAATTAACTATCAAGTAGCTTCTAAGAATATTGACTAGTTACTCTCTTAACCCCTGGGATATAAAATACGGATACAAATTAAGTTGTGATACTGAAAGGGGGTTTAACCTTAAGTAAAAAGGAGTCCTTGTTTGTAACAAAATAGAAGAATTTCTTCAGAATCGTTTAAATAGAAATTTGTAGCTTGACGGGCCTTGTTAGGAATTTCAAATCCAACCAATAGAGCACTGAGTCAGAGTTAAGGCTTTCTTTCTCTCTTATCCGGAGAAAATCTTATAGGTACCCTTTTTTGTATAATTATTAATAATTACGGTCTAAATAATAGGTTTAAATAGCAAAAGTTTTTCTGGGGCGGGTAGCTTACTAAAAATTTTGTACTTTTTTTAAGAAAGAAAATAGTAAACAGGGTTCTCTAGTGAGTTTGAATTTCAATTGGTCATTTCACTCAGGCTGGAACTCCTTAGTTACAAATTCATTTCTTCCCTTTTCTATTTTACTTAGCTCTTTTCCCATGGTTAACAGCTGGGTCAAGGCATAAGTATACGTAAGGAAGTCTACTAAAAAGTGTAGCTTCTTATTTATAGGTTAGAGGCTAAGTGAGGTTTGAAACTCAATTTTGTAAGTTAACGTTAAAGGCATTAAGGAATATAAAGTAAGGAGTCTCCTTCTAGGGTTTCGAGCGGGTAATAGGAGTTGAGATGCAGTGACCTAACAACAATAGGGCTATAGGAGGGCTGGATATTTTAGAAGGATTTTAAGTATAAAGGTATAAAGGGGCATCTAAGGAAAGGATATGGAAGAGAAGTACAGTTCTTAAGAAAGTTAAGCAGTAGGTTAAGAAGGGTTTAGTGAAAATCCGCCTTGTTGTTAGTTTCTTTTTAGCTTACTAGACAAGTAAGTCTACTAAAGAATGGATTGGGAGATCTTTTGTTCCTCAATCGGGATACTGTAAAGACAAAGACAGAAGAACAATAGTAAAGCATCAGAACCCTTCCCTTTTTCAAGGAAGTTAAAGTTATATATTAACAAGCAGTAGTATGGGTATGGTAAGTAAGAAAACTCTTTCTATTACATTTAGAGCTATAATTAAAGGGATCCCTAAGTTAATTAAAAGTCTTTCGTAGTGATTAAAAAAACTAGTGTGTTTCACTATATCCTATAAGAGCTTCTCACGGATATTCTGTATGTCCGCAACCGGGGCTACCCCATATCCTTGTAAGTGGTCCCGAAGTTTTATGTTGCGTGGATAAATACCTATAGCTATAAAACAAAAAGCTCTTACCGAATACTGAAATCGTAAAAGCCGGTCAAGGGCCTCCCAACTCTTGAAATTACAAGTGCAACCCTCTTACTTTGTCTAGACCTAAGAAACTTTCTCTCTTTTTTAACAAGGAAATTAAGTTCAAATACTAGTACTTTTATGCTTACACTTGTATTTAAGAGAATTGAAAATTTACAAGGCTCTCCTGTAGCAGGGGATTAAATAATTTCTATTATGTTTCATTTTTAGTGTACTTCCTCTTTATATCTTAGAGTCAAAAATGGGATTCACTTTGATGAATGAACAATTCGGAAAGCCTCATTTTTTAAGCAAGCAGCGCTTACTACACGGGACAATATAAGGTTCCAATAGGTCACTTATACAACATCTGAAAACGAACATAAAGAAGCCCAGAATGAGCTTTAATACCCTACTTTCGGTGAAAAAGGAAAAAATCTCATTCTTAACAACTCCCTTAGCTTATAGTATCTTACCGGGGCAATCATAACAACCAATGACTATCAGTGTCATAAATTACTTTTTATTTGCGTTGCTGTATTCTACTTTTTCTTTTAAAAACTCGACTATGAATATTTTGTAGTCATCTGAAAACTAAGCTATAACCTCGATTACTTCAATATTTTGCACGAATTCCTTTGATAAGAAGACTACGCCTAGGTTGCCTTATTCCAAGAACTCCTAAGATCAAAAATACGAAAGGTTTAACCTGTTTCGAGACTTATACCCTGGGTTAGATTATTACATTATACATTGCAGGGAACCCTTATCTGGGCTGAAGTGAAGTAGCATACATACTTAATTTGATATATTATAACAGTCAATATCTACCGTTGCAAATTCACAATCTTTAAGAAATCAAGAGTTCGTTTTTAAATAGAGTTTTCGGCACATGAGTATAACTGAAAAGGGTTCCTTTTACCTCACTTTATAAGTAGTAGAAGAAAATCTCATTTAACATATAAACCTAAATATAAAGAAAAAGAATTTCTTACTATGCGTACTTAGCAAAACTCCAACTATACACTAAGCTTTCTTATACAAGACAAGCACAGAGTCTCTCTTTACAAAAGGAGGACTAGGCCTCTACAAAAATTCCTGAACTTTTTATGCACCTTTTTTATCAATTGACAAAGCGAACATGCTGCTATCCCGAAACGGAGTCCTATTTTCCCCGGTTATACTACAAATTCAAATATCTCACTCATTTTTTACAGGGTAGAGTTGCTTATACTTACAACTACTTTTCTTTTGGTTCCTACATGGGATTGCCGGAATCTCGAGTCTTCTGTGTATCTAAATCTTTAGTTTCGAAAAAGCGGGACTCTCTCTACATTAGACTCTTTTTATGTAAAAACCCGCTACGTGCCTTCATAGATAGAAACTCTTTTAGCTTAGCTTTTTTTGGCTAAGATTCCTCCTTTCATATAACGCCTATACTATCTATAGCGCACCCCCAAAATTAAACGAGTCAACTAGTTTTAAATACTTAGTCGAAACCCTATTATAATATAGGTAAAAAAGGATCTTTCTCGCATTCTTAAGGATATATACCTCCAGGTTGTCTGTCAAACTAACCGAAATTTAATAATTCTGGTTTAGCAACTTATCCGCTTTATATTACACTCGGAATGAGTCAAGCTCCCTAATTAACTTCTAGTGAATATATCATCCCTATAACTTACCACTCGTAAACAAAAAGAGGCCAGCAAGGGAGCATGGGACTAAACAAGTTTCCTCAACTCACCGACTCCATCTAGATTCTTGTCAAATTTTTATAACCTTTAAAATACCTTAAGATTTATCTTGCTGAATCTTACTCAATAAATTCTTATTTATAAGTATAATTTGTCATCTTATCCTAACCTTAGATTATTGAGCTTTCTCTTGTTAACTCCCTTTTCTTAGTTTTTGTAATAATGACCTATCCTCATTCTCCTTTTTATGAATAATAAAAGTTTCAATTTTAATACTTAGTAAGAGTTTTCATATATTAAGAAAAAACTAGGTGTTAGTCATTTTTTTTGCAAATAATAGGGGTTCTCCCGTCAGTTCTATAGATTTTAGAGAAAGGGGACCTGTAGAGGGGTTATTTGGTCGGTACTTTTGAGCTTGTTACTCATAATATCTTTTATTCTCGGGTTGTTTCTTACGCAAACTTTCTTTTTTTGGAGAAGGTAGGAGAGCTCAAAAAAGAAAAAAGGTTTTCCCTGGGCTATATTTTGCTGGTTAATGTTCGAGGTTTTACTAGGATCCTCTTTTTTAGGGCTTTTCCTGTGTACTTTGTAATGAATAGGTTGAATTTTTCTAGTTGACCCTATGCTATTGGGAATCCTTTCAAATTTTCTGGTGGACTTAAAGTATTGAAACAGAGGTCCCTTTTTTTGATAAGGGATTTCTACTACAATCTTGGTGACACTTATGTATGGAACTGCAGTATTAACCCGATTTTGAGCAATTTAATTATACCTAACTTCTTTTTTAACTGTTAAGGGTTGTGTACAACAACTATATGGTAATTTTTCGAACGGAATACCCTGAGATAGAAATTAGAACTTTTATATGTAATCAGAGACGACTCTCTCTTAAGTTCTGACACGATAAGAAATAACTAAGCTTTTGATAGGGATACTCTGGTAGATCAGATAAAACGGGTTTTTATACTCATGGCGAACCCTTAAGAGTTCTATAGAGACTTTAAATCCCTCCCCTTTTATATAGGTATATAGGGTGTCCCTTTTGGAGCTTCATTATTACAAAGTATCATTCAGAATCTTAATATAGCACCTAAAGAGAGATTAAAAGCTTTTAAAGAAACCCCTATTGCTTATGGAACCTTAACAACAAACAAGCCAAATTCTTTCTTTACCAAAAATGAAGGTTTAGGTAAACTATTACTTACTCAAACTTGCTAATTTAAGGAATTTTGAGACAAAATGGTAATGGTAAGGAATTCCCCCGTACCTTCGGCGCTAGGTTCTAAGGTCGTGTACAAAGGGCCTAGATCCATGATAGTATCCCATAATTTTGGTTTAAGTTATAAGAAGAGTAAAAAGACTTTAGTATATCACGAACTTGTTAAGGATTTCCTGGTTGTGTATTTCGAATATTGTTTGGATTTTCTATGTAAGTAGTAAATAAAATAGGATCCTTGCGTTGAACACTTATTTGCTTCCCTTTATTCATACGAGGACTCCCGGTTAAGGGCTTCCTTGCCACTATTGTATTGCTATGCCGGCAAGTGCATCTAAATACTAGATTAGAGGGAAACTCATTTTTAAGGGGACACCCTGTTTCGTGGGAATGGAAAGTTATTAAATTAATTAGAGAAAATTTTGGGTATTCAAGGTTTTGTCGTCTATATGCCCTTCCGTAGGATAAGTGTATAACTGGCTTTATTAGCTTTTCAGGGGTCTTTAGTGTAGGTTATGAGAAAAGCCCCTTATAACAATACAGGATACCAGCAGAAAAAGATAAACTTGTTCTAACAGAAAGTTATTTTTAAAACTAAAAACTAGTAAGTAGCAGGCTTATGAACAGGAAATAAAAATAGAAATGACAATTTTCTAAACGGAGATCCAGAAATTTCTAATGCTCAGTTACCTAAGTTTGTTTTTACTTTTATGAAGCTCCTAATAAGGAATTTTGAATTCTAAAACCCCGGACCCCTATACTAGTTACGCTGAAAGGAGTCGGCAGCCTTCCTATATCAAGAATACCTATTAGAACCCCCTACCTTTGTAGTTTGTTTTTTTAGTCTAATTAGTATAGAGATAACTTTATATAAACATATCAAATCCACACTCCAAGTAAACTTGCCTCTTAAACGAGAAACCCATAGAGCAAGAGTAATATACATCTTATAAGACGCTATCCTATACAATCCTTAAACTATCCAGCACAACCCAATACAAGTAAGAGCAACCCTTATACTCTATACTATACTTATATTACTATCTATGCTATAATGAATCTCTTTTCCTGTTATTAATTATATAAGTTTATTTGAATTTACAGGTCTTAAGGTGGGTATTATTACGTAAGGGGGTTAAGAAGCTGGCAAGGGTTTTGTCCCGTTTTCCAAAGTTTCTGGGTTTTGCAATTCCGGAGAGGCTTGCTAATATTTGAAGCTAAAGAATTTCTAGTAAGTCCGAGTGAAATTTTGGTTTCTGGTCTTCATAGTGTAAGGGTTTATCTACACTATTATAGAAAGTTTTATAGAATAGCTAGTAAATTTAGTACAGCTATAATATAATAAGCCAGGGAATACAAGTACCTATATCTCTTACAAGGGCAGTCTCTCTGCTATGGTTCTCTTTACTCCTAGTATAATCTCTAACTCCAAGATGAAAGCTTTCAGGAAACAATCATACAGAACAAGGTCCTAAAGTAAATCAATAACAATAAGAAGTGTGGCTTTAAGGTAAAGAAGTTCCTCCGACAGGATAATAAGATTTTTCAGGAATAGTTATAGGCTATTTTTAAAGCCTGCTTTTTCAGTTCTTGGTCTTTTGTATGTTCTCTCACTTTTTCATTATGCCTTAACCTCGTAAATCTTTATTTACTCGGTAAGATGGACGTATCTATTACCAATTAAGGCTATAACCTCTAGATAAGCTACATAGCACCTGAGGGTTTATCCTTAAACTTATACAACAACTAGAATACTAATTGCTAATTATTAAAAGAATCCTTAAATAGACCTTACAAAGGTAATAGTAATATCTATATATCGACTGATTTATAAGACTTCTATTGAAGGGAACCCATATACAATACTCTAAATGAATACCATAGCTCAGGACAAGAGGTTCTCCTATGGTCTCTATTTTACTAGAAATCTCTCCTCTTAACTTAATAAGCCCCGTTAATTTTCTACTTTTTCTTAATTAAGTACTCTTTTTTTCTATCTAGTTCTAAGAAGAGAAGAATGGTATGTATACATAAGAGTGCAGGTATCAAGAAGAAATGATATAAGTAAGTCAAGAACAAGGAAGTTAAGAAGTTGGTGGGTTATCTTAATGTGTGGTATATCTATTCAAAAGACTATCAACCTCCCTCCTTCGGCTGCACTAAGTCGGGTAGAGTAATGCTGTCTAAGATCTCTAAGGCTAACACCTCCTATGTCAATAAGAACAAGGACAAGAGGGGATAGCCCTTATCTTCCTATTACACTATAATACTATCTATCTTCTTAAACAACTACAACCCCTTTTTGGAAGGGAACTCCCCCTCCATTATAGTAGACTATAACTATTATTACTAGAAACCCTTACACAAGTAACTATAGAATACTTATTAAGTGTAGTAAGTACAAAAATAACCCATAAGAATAAGGACTTAAGACAGCTATTGATACCTAAGCTACAGGCTCTAGGACAAGTCTAGCTGTAGTGGAGTTATCACGAAGAGCAGGGCTTTTTTAAGAGGAAGTACAACTACAAGTATTAGGAAAGTTAAGGGCATTCAGAGAGTTCTGTTAAGAAGAGTGCTAGGTATTCTGTAGGTTATAAGAAAGAAAAGGAAATTGAGTAAGTTCTCCACCTGCTTTAGGTTCTCGAAGTAGAGTTTTTAGGGAAGCATTCTAGACCTTGATCTGGTTTTAAGATTTTAAGAGTACAGGGGTTCTTATTAGATAGGATTCTTTATTAGATTTTTAAGAAGTATTTTACTTAATAAGAATTTTCCAACTCTTTAATTAAATCCAATATATTTTAGGTAATACTAGGCTCAGAAAACTCCTTGTGGGCCCCCTTCGTGCATTTTTAACCTATGTTGAGAGACTCTCGTTGATAAATTTTCTTGGTGTTTTTTTTATAGGCTAAGGGATATAAGTTACTTTTTATGGGACTCCCCTGTGTATTTTGTGCTGTTTTCTATAACAGCTTACCGGCCTTTTTCTATGCCTTTGATAGGTTAAAACTGCTTTCTATTTCAAAATAGAGTATACCCCACCCCTTTAGATATATTAGATTATATATAACAATCTCGTTTAGCAAGCGGGGAACTTTTCTAAACCTCAAGTGTATTAAAGCTTCAAAAAAAGTACTAAATGTTTAGGTCCTAGCCTTATAAAACTTTCTCGTTAAGAGCGTGCGAGGCTTTTAGAATCAAAATGAAAAAGCTTGTGATAAAGAAGTGCTTACTTAAAGAGGGCTCCTTTATACTATACCTGGGTTTAATAGGAAGAGGTCCCTTATTTGTGAAAATAGTGAGGTTTTGCCCGCCTATGATAAGAGTATTACCTACATAAAAAGGGGGTCGCTCAATTAACTAATTTAAAACAACTTACTCCTAGTTACTAAACCTTTGACTTTAATTGAAATTTATGGGCTTATACCTACTTGTTAAATATGATAAAAGGGGTGTTCTTATTGCTTAAGTAGGTACACTCAAATATCCTTCCATTCGCTGTGCTGCAGTAAAATAAGCATACTAAGATATAAGGTTTACCCAACGCTCTAGTACAAAGAAGAGGAGAAACACCCTATTAGTAAAGCTCCTATACTTAGATTCTTATTCTAACTAATAAAAAAAGAGCCTTAGCTACATAAGTCCAGGCGGCAATAAGACAGCTACAAGATTCGGAAAGCTGCAGCTAATATATATATAGGATAAGAATAGCTTTTAAGAAAGGCATGGCTCATAGGTAATGCAATTAAGAAAGCTATCAGGATACGGAGTACAGGTCTAGCTTTTAATAAGGTTATACGATACGATTTTTGGGGGGTACAGATTCTAGCTCAAAGTAGGGGTATAACGAGGAGTGTAGTTATAGAAAGGGTAAGTATTCCAAAAGCAAAGGAGACTTCTTAGTTGTGGTTATTCCTGCTCTATCATAAGACTATACTTGCCTTTGACATAATAGGGGATAAAAGAAAATCGAGTTTGCTTGTCTATATATGAAAAAAATCTACGAGAAGGAATCCCTATCAAAATCAAAAACTCAACTTAGGAGAAGTTGTATATAAATAAGGACTCTAGCAGCTGCGTATCTGCAATCCTTGAACTCTCTTAAAAGCGCTTGATTTATTCAGCAACGGAAGGGATTCTTAACACTGTGGTCATAGTAAGCCCCTGTGTTTTTACCTTTTTTGTAAACAAAGGAAGTAAAAGGAGTTGTAAATCCCCTTTCTCCTGTCTCGTTTTAGTATATATCTAATTGCCTTACTTAAAACTTTAATGTAGGAGAAAACATCTTACCTGGAACTTTCTTAATCTTACTCTTATGAGCTATACCTTTGGAATGGGTCTTCCTCTTGTAGCCTCTACTCTTAGTGCAGTCTAGACTTCTCTTATTCTACCTAGTTAGGAAGTATTCTATCTATTGTACTTATTCTTTTAGTATTCCCTATAAGGTATTTGGTAATAGGTTATATTAGATAGTTATAGTATACAGTGAAGTTGTTAAGGCAAGATTTATCTTGTACTCTGTAGTTAGTGGTATATAAGGGTATAACTTTTAGTAGAGTATTTTAATGGTTAGTCTACCCGACTTATGGCATCCGGTTAGTAAGGGAAAGATATGAGTATTTTATACAGTACAATTATACCTTATATACCTTATAGACACAAAGGAAAGACTTTCACAAATTTCTTAACTGAAAACTTGTTTTTTTAGCTTCCGTTCTTTATACCCCAAATGCTTTTAACCCAAGTAAATTAGCACAGTAAGGCATAGGTTCGAATCGCATAACACTTACTTTCATACTCTTATAATACCTTCTTTGTTAATAATACCTGTGCCTAAGCCTTTATTAGCTGATCTTTCCGTAAGAAATTTTGGGCTATATCTGTCTTAGTTGCTGTCTAGCTCCCCTTGTTGTTGTAGCCTACTTTCCTTATTATATCGTATATAGGAGTAATAGACATAGCTAGTCATGGTTGTTGCCTAAGGGTTCTTTTTAGTAAGACGGCCTAAAGCTAATAATTTAGTAAATATCAAGAAAAGAAGTAATTACATTACCTGTTATTCGAATTTGTTAGGTGATTTCTCAATTGGTAGGGAGATGGATTTCTTAGTCTTACTTTATATAGGTCTGTATAGCTTTTAGCTTTGTTATGGGGCTTGGGTGGGATTCCCTGCTGTAGTTTTGTAGCTTATGTATTCCTTATTCTACCAGGGAAGTTTTGTATTATATTAATAGACAGCAATAGATAGTCTTAGTAAGTTGTTTAAGCCAGTTCTCTATTAGTCCAAGCAAGCTCGCCTATTGCTCTACGTCTTTATCCTTTTGGAGGGCTTAGCCTTGTAGTAGAATGGTTAAGTACTTTTTTACTAGCAGAGCTCGAACTCAGACGAGAGTCCTTTAAAAGTAGATTTATATCTAAGTTATTACCCTTATCGGTAGCCCCTTTGAGTCAAAGTCTTTTCATTGGGTAGGGAATCCCTATTTTATCGGCTTGCATCTTGGTTTCACTTTCTG